>VYXH01002573.1:42901-72390 GCA_013397275.1 Burhinus bistriatus | reverse complement strand
AAAAAAAAAAAAGAAAATACAGCTCTAGCTCTGCTTCTATGATTCTATATTAGGGGAAGGTGATAACTCTGGGGCACGGAAGGGGTCATCTGGATCAGAGCAATGGCTGCTGGAGGGCAGATTACCTCCTGCAAGCTCTTTCCAGAGTTGGCAGCATGGGAGAGAGCAGGGGCAACTTCTTCCAAGCTCCCTCACCGAGTATGTCCAGAGAGCAGGCTGCCTTACCGAAGCAAACTCTCAACACCACTACTCTAGGGGGAAATAGGGAGATATTAGTCCATGCCATACTACCCAGTTGGGCTGCTTCCAGCATCTTTGGCAGCTCAAACATCTCCTCATATCTTGATGGTATGGCACACACATGTACCTCTTTGCTGAGCCCAGCATAACCCGTCACTTCCAGCCATGGCAGCTCCTGTGCCACCACTGGAGCTTGCCTGACCCGCTGTGAGACACAGCAGGGACTAACCCCTGGCTTTCTTGCTTGCTGTTGAACAGACCCCTTAGAAAAGCTTGTTGCTGGTCTTTGCAGAGGAGTCCCTCTGCCTCTGCGGGGACTTTCTGAGGAGATGAGGCACAGGTGGCACAGCAGAAAGCGGCACAAGCCGAGCTGGGCTTCACAGGGAATGGGGGATGTGGCACCATTTGTTCTGCCCAACTGTGCATTAGGAAATGTTTGGTAGTATATTTTTTCCCCAATACATCCCTCTCAGAAAATCCTCTTAATGGGTTGTTTGCTTTGCCAGAATACCACATGATGGGTCAGTGCGTGAAATAAGCTATTACCAATAAAAGCACTCTTATGATAGGATAAGGGAAATTTATGGTAGGGCTTTGGCTTGTATGGCAGTGAGGCTAAGAGAAGAATTACAACAGAAAAACAGCGTTTGCTATACCTGACAATTGAATAGGCAGCTCTTGGCTCCTGTCTGCTTTCTCTGATAGTATTTCAAAGGGTATGGGTCTGGAGCATTGGTGCCCCAGTTAAGGGAGGGTGGTCCCTGCCCTGCTGTCCATCATCCCAGACTCTGCCATGGGAGCAGCACTCCCATCACGGACATTTCGGGTATTCTCCCACTTACTGACCAAAGTTCACTGAAACACGGGATGTCCTTGTTTCCATTGTGAGGAGATTCAGCAGACAGACTTCAACAAGGCGGGAACCAGGGACTCTTTCCTTCCAGACCCAAGCCTCAGGAATCTCCTTTCTCGAGAAGAAAGCCTTCCTGTGCACGCCTGCTGTCTACAGGTGACATGGGATTTTGCTGACTACTTGACTTGCCTAAAGACAAAAAGAGCAAGGGGATGAACTGACACACGAGCGCTAGACACACTAACATCTGGCAACTGCCCCATCTCTGTTTTCTTGCTTCCTGTTTAATAGGCCCTTTAGGGAAGTTTATTGCTGATCTACGCTAGAAAATTCCTCATATAATTGAAACATCAGTGTAATATTTTTTGCCCAGTATAACTTTTTCTTCAGGAATTTCTGGATGCAATTATCCCTTGTGACTAATAAAAACAACAGCTTAATTGCAAATATATGGTTAGAAAAGTCATTTTATGTTTAAACATAAAATGCCTGTTGTCTCAGCATTTCAGATCAAATGGACTGTCCTTCCTGGGAGCAGCCAAGGGAATTCAAGGAGCAGAAACAGGGTAGCAATGACAGGAACTCGCAATCTTTTCCTCAGGAATTTTGCTGAGTAAGCATTCCAGACCTGACCTACCATTACATTTCTGAGATGCTCGTGAGAGAGTCTCGGATGCATCTGAACCCCAGGGCACCTTTAAACCCACCAGCAATGCAAGTGATGAGCTTCTGCCAGATATGGCTCTAATGGCACCTCTGCCCTGCCGCCATCCCTGTCCCCAGTCCCCACTCTGCCTGAGCAGGAGCAGGGCCACAGCATGAGCACGGCAGGTGCTCAGCTCAGAAAACTACTCTGTAAGGATCTGGTTGGGCCATTTTTATTTTGCAAATTTTTAGATGAAATCCATTTGATTTTATATATCTCTACGTACATATACAAAAAATTCTGCATACACAGATACGTAAAGACAAATCCCCAAATTGTTCATTTTTAAATACTTGTATTATACTAAAAAGAAGAAAACTGTTTCACAGTCCTAAGTTCTGAGAAATAAGAGCTACTGGCAAAACATGACGGAGGCTCAATATTTTTCAAACCTGGTACAATCTGCACAACTTCACTAGAAACCAACCATAAGGTATTAATAATTTCTTTTCAAAATAATGTTAAACAACTAGTGCTCAAACAATCACAGGAAGTGGCCTAAAAATGGAAAGGTCGGGTACTCAGCCTTTAGCACTAAACATGAGAGTCCTGAGCTCATAAAGTGAACAAATCATGTCCTTCTGTCCCATCTACATGAAAGAGGATTCAATATGAATAATATAACATTGTCCACATCCACTGAAATGGAAGAGGATTCCCACATTATGTCATCAAAATGTTAATTTTTTATTAACTTAGAGAGTTTATTTATAATTCATTGATATTAAGACAGAAAAAAATAAACAAAAAAACCCCACATCTCTAATTAAAATAGCTGTTTTGAACTTCCTCCCGTCTCTGAGATCACCGGAGTCCACATCCGAAGTGCAATGATGTTCTTGCCTTAAAACAAGCCAAGGTAAAACTAGACTACATGGGACGCAGAAGAAAACTTGGATCCCATTTCTCGTGCCCACTCACAAATGGTTCCTGTCTTCAGAACGCAGGAAAGCAGTCTCCTAGCTCCAAACACCACAAATCCAGAGGAAGCCCAGATACACTCTGAAACTTTGCAGCTGATGCTTTCCTTTAATTTATCATGCAGTGCATTCACTTAGGGTTTTGAATGATTTACTACCAACACAGCTTAACTGTACTAAAGTTGAAATCAACTTATTACCATGTATTGAAACAATTTTGGTCTTTCGTTATTCTTCAGACAACATCACTGTAAGCATTGGCACCAGCTTCAGTGTCAGCAGAATGCACATTTCGATATGTACTCTAAATTAAATATGTATGAGAGCCTGAGAACCACAATGACAATTACTGCACCTTGGAACGAGACTTGGAATATTTCGTCTGGCAGAGTTCAAAAGACTTTTCAGCTGGGAGCAGCTGCAGCTTGGTTAGCACAAGAATGGATTGATTGCAATTCATAACTTGGAATATGGATTAATGCAATATTCATGGAAAACTGCGTGCGCAGAGCTCCATATGGCCAGTGGAGCTCTGAAGGCATTTTGCTTCAGCGAAGAATCATGTCACCAGAATGCATTTGCCTTTACTGTGTCCAAGTTAGGAAGGAAGCTGTTTTCCTTGCTTAGCTGGTATGTAGGTTGTGGAGTCTAAAACTCCCTTCACCCCTACCCAAGGAGGCTGGAACAGCCCTGCTGGTTTCCAAAGCAGGGTCTGGGGTTTGACTGCCTCCTTATTTGTGCCCTGCAGACTGCATGATGCATTAGCTCTACCTAGAACATCCTCACAAATCCTCTGAGATGGCTCTTGAGATCAGACTTGCTGTCCATATAGACAACAGTCAGGACCTACCCACAGTCCAGGTGGACTCTCAGTACTGAAAAGGCCACCTCACATCAAACACACACGGCAGATTTGTACAGTATGAATAAACACTTCGGAGACTGAATGAGCCATCAGACACACTCAGACAGGCTCATGCAGATGAGATGAATGCAAAGAGAGCAGGCAGACTACAGCACTCGCAGTTTTCTATCAAAGGCTGAATAGAGCATTGCAACTTCCCTTACACTGAGTACCAGGGGGAGGCCAGCCAAACTCCCACACTTAGTTATTTGGCACCTGCTTTCTTGTTGCTCTGGTGCTATTGAAAATCTTAAAGTCAAGATTGAACAGTGTATCTGGCAGATCGCACTTGGGGAGACAAAACAGGGGGGAGAAAAAAGATGTGATGCCAAATCGCAGTCCTAGCTGGGTTCCCATTCTTCACGTGGCTTTGTTTCAAAGCACTTCAGGACAATATTAAAAAAGGTAATTCATCCTAGATGACAGAATGGTTGAGGTTAGAAGAGACCTCTGGAGGTCATCTGGTCCAAACCATCCCTGCTCGAGATTGGCCACCTAGAGTCAGTTGTCCAGGACCATGTCCAGTCAAGTTTTGAATACCTCCAAAGATGGAGACTCCACAACCTCTCTGGGCAAACTCAGCCTGTGCTCAGTCACCCTCACAGTAGAAAAAGGTTCTTTTGATGTTCAGACAGCACCTCCTGTGTTTCAGTTTGTGCCCATTGCCTCCGGTTCTGTCACTGGCCACCACTAGAAAGAGGCTGGCTCCATCCTCTATGCACCCTCTCTTCAGGTATTTCTACACATTGATGAGATCCCCCTGAGCCTGCTCTTCTGCAGGTTGAACAGTGCCAGCTCTTTCAGCCCTTCCTCATTGGAGAGGTGCTCCAGTCCCTTCATCATCTTCATTGCCCTTCGCTGGACTCTCTTCAGTGTGTCCATGTCTCTCTTGGGAGCCAGAGGGAGCCCAGAACTGGACACAGCACTCCAGATGTGGCCTCAGCAAGTGCTAGCAGTTCACCTCCCTTGACCTGTGGGCAATACCTCTCTTAATGTAGCCCAGGGTACCACTTGCCTTCTTTGCCACAAGCACATATTCTTGGCTCCCCAGGTGCTTCTCTGCCAAGCTGCTTTCCATCTGGGTGGCCCCCAGCACATACCAGTGCCCGGGGTTATTCCTCCCCAGGCGCAAGAATTTGCACTTCCCCTGGCTGAACTCCTTGAGGTTCCTGGATAAAAGATGCTGTGCAAAGATGATGCTGTTGGAATGAGTAACAGTCAGTTGCTTTGCAAATTTGGATCACTGTGGTAGGCTTCATGAACAGAAATCATTTGCCTTCCAATGTGGTGAAATACTGCTGCTGCTCTAATACATGAGGCATCAAATTAACATTTGAAGTAAATAATGTTCTTCTGAAAAGGAATATACTTCTGCAGGATGAGCTTGCAAGAAAGGCAGAGTGCAATCACCTGAGTTTGAATTGAACCAGGATACTGGAGCATGACACTGGTTACCACCCTCACCTGGGGGGAGATCACAATTAATAAGAACAATTAGAAATGCCTTTAGGAGGGAGATAAGCCTTGATCAGACAAGACCACCTCCCACTACTTGGCAGGGGGATGCTGCTCTGCAGCACCTGCAGCTCATGCCGCGCTTGCACGCACCCAAACCAGGAATCTCAAGAGACATCGCCCCATAAAGACAAAGTACTGTGCTAAGAGGAGAAGTGAGTTAATAACAGAAGCAGGGAGACACCTAATGCACTTCCTAGGCACATATTTGTGGGGAGACAGTTAAACAAACCACAGCCTATTTGAAAATGTGCCTGTAGTTCCCATAGTTTCATTTCTGTCAGGAGGATTGTGCTAAACACACTTTCAAAGAATTATTATAGGCATTATACCACCCAACTTGCAATCCCTTTTAATGACTTGACTTCCCTTTACACTGTCGAGGCTGTTGTCTTTTCCCTGGATTGGCTTTACTGGGTGCATGGTGCACCTTCATACTTTTCCCTGGTGTCACTTAATCTCTTTCTACTTTTCTAACATTTCTGTATTTTCTGATGAAGTGCTAGCACACTAGGAGCACCCACTTGGTTCAGAAGGAGCTGTGATCTCACGTACAAATTTCCAGTAAAACCACAGCATAGCTCAGGGAAACAGGAGTGTGCTTAAAGCAACTTGTGCGATTTGCTAGATATCACACCAGCTACTACATGGAGGAAGGTGCAATTATTGCATGTTGTTATCTGACTTCTGAGGATTTGGAGGCACATTGCTCAAAGTGAAACAAAATCAGGGGAAGATCCCCCCCCCAATTTCAGAGGGTCAGCAATCCAGCCCTAGGTGTTCAGTGCTCAAGTCTGATACTTCCTTGAAGTTCTTTTCCAGAGGTCAAAAGTGGTTTGGGGGAAAATAAATCTCAGATTCTAGGACTCCTGTTTCTCCTCGGTGTTTAAGAGTTGTACATTTGCAGCCTTCACAGAATAGCAAGCCTTCAGCCAATTTTCCTGTGGTGCTCCTGAAATCACACTTCTTACTGATTTCTTTTCTGCAACACCCCTGGCTGGTAGAGGTTGTGATAACTTGCTAGAGCACTTTATTGTGCTCTTTAAGTTGATTAAGTGTTTTCCTTGCATCGTGTCCTCTAAGGCATACTGAAATGATCTGGGATCTGGCAGATCTGATTTGGGGAGACAAAATGATCAGACTTGATGCTAAAGTGCATTCCAGTTTGTGTGTCTTCTCATTTTTCTCATGGCAATGTTTCAAAGCATTTCTAAAAACTAGGATCTCTTCTAGATCCATGGATTTAAAAAAAATGTTGTGCTTCATCTTCTCAGGACTACTGTACAATTACAAGCATCGCTTCATGTGGGAATATTTCACAAATAAACAAACAAGCTTTCTCGAAGGCAAAGTCAAAGCCACACTCCACACCATCACTTTTTTAACATTATGTTAGAGCCTGGGTGCGTTGTCTTCTTAAAGTCATTTTCCCTGTACTCAGGTAATTCTTCCTAGAGGAGCTCTTCAGGGTTTTCTGCACACCGCGCCTTCCAACTCCTTCCCTTTCCTAACAGCTTGAGAGCTCTTCGGGTGGGTCAGGGCTGCGTGAGGTTGTGGCAGAAGATCCGGAGATGGCAGAAAAAGAGCTAGAGGCTGCTGGGAGCTACAGAATGAAAGCATCCATCTGATCTCCACCTACAGCCAAGGAGTGGGGAAAGCCTGCACTTTCCCCAAGGGCCTAAACCCCTATTTCATCGTCTCTTACAAAGGCATATGAAAAGCCTACCTCTGTGGTACTGACATCTGATGCAGAAAGCAAAAGGTCACCAAAAAGCACCAGTATCACCCTCACGCAAGGCAAAGATCGATACAGCCTGAAGCACGATCTCTCTCTCTCCCTCTTTCTCTACCACCCAGAAATTCAGCCAAATGAAAAGCAAAGCCTTCCCTCCAGGAAAACCAAACAAAAGCCATGTGTCTTGAACCCTCATTGTGTCCAGACAGGCACAGGGAGTTTGCCAGAGCAAACAAGTTCCAGAGTCAAAGGATTTCCGCTGAGAGCTCTCTGCAACCAGTCTTCCTCGGCCTGGCCCCGCGCTTCCCAGCCAGCTCTCGCTGCTCAAACCGCGGCAAAGAGGCCTCCCATTACAATGACACATTTGACAGCTTTGCCAAGAGCGCTTGGTGAGGTGCCAAAGAAAGAAGCAGTGCGCTTTCCCGAAAAAAGCAGACATGCTGAGGAGGAATACTTGAAATGCTCCTTCTAGTAAACCTGAATGGCCAAGCGCCCACACAGAGAAGAGCTCGGGTTGTTACCCCAAGGGAGAGCAGGCAATTGGCTCCACGGGGCTTCTCCCTCTCCAGAGCTTGCCCACCCATTCTCAGTGGTGTTCAAGGCATCTGCATTGAAGAGCGACCATCTCTCTCTGTGCTCAGGCCCACTTTGAAGACACTCTCACCCTCTGAATTCCACATTAAGTAATGCCCTGCGATTGCCTTGCCTCAATTAGCAGCACCTCAGAGCCCCAGTGCTCAACACAGGGCTTTCACCACGTCTCCTCGTTACCCAAGCGAAAGCCCAAAGCCTGGCTCCAGCTGCTCTCACAGTGAGGAGTGCCACAGCCACCAAGATGTCACAACCCACATGGAAAAGCACCGTGAGAAAACCGGAGATGCTCCTGAGAGGACACGCAGTATTTTGGGCAGCGTCATCAAGGAGATTTCCACTATGCTGAATGACACAAAGATAGCCATTTGGCTCCAAAGCAGGTGTCACCCCAAAGCACCAACCCTGAGTAAGGGGGAAAGGATTCAGAATTAATTATACTTTTATGTGTCTAGACAGTGAGAGAAGCCACAGCCCTGTCCAGGTTTTCTTGCTGTAGGGAAAACCCCGAGGAGAAGCGAATGCATTACAGCCGCTAGAGCACTTCCCACGCCCCGCAGAGAAAGGACGCTTTCCAGAGGCAGAGTTTTAAGGGACTTACGAAGCAAAGCGGAACAAACACCCCTACACATGCATATGGGTGTGTGGAATGAGTGTATGAAATGTGTGCATCATAAGGTCTCCGGGATATTTATCTGAGGCATCACTCTACTTCTAAACTTGTATCTTGCAGGAAGGTTTTAATAGCATGACATAATCTAAGGCATGTATTGACCCACTTTTAAGACAGTTGACTTCTGTCTGGTTTACACAACTCCCTCTGATTTTACACAAAGTCAAGCATAATGGAAGGCTCTTCTTCCATTGCTTTTATGTGCCATATCCTTTCTTTCTGTTTCTTCTTTAAAACACATTGGTTTTTTTTATTTAATGCAGGATTGTGCATCCAGAGCCTTGCAGATGGAATGCATAATTGAACATTATATTCCACTCTTGAGAGACACACCATAAAATTAATATTTGAACCATATTCTTGCTGATCCAGGGGAAGAGAGCAAAATAACACAAAGAAAATATTCTAAAGCAATTTGTGGCCTATCTACAGAATACTTTCCAGACATTAGCATAGTAAGAGAAAGACTTAACATTAATAAAAGGTGGGTTTTAATTCACAAGCAGCATTACACCATACTGGATTGCTTTGAGTAATTTTTCAGTTAAGGAGTCAGACTGAACAGGGTTTGGAGTGATGGAGAGAAAAGAGAGAGTGAGAAAACACCAAATTTCAAGCAATGGTCGCTATCCCTCCTCTCACCCCCCCAACACACACGTGTGCGCACACACACACACACACACACAACTGTGCAGTGGGGAAACACAGAGCAAGAGACTGCTACAGATCAAACCGCATTGCAGATGGGACCACCGTGGGGTCAGAGTTTCACAGCACGGAGGTCCTGGCTTCATGAAAGGCATCTGAAAGGCCTAGGACAAAAGACTATGGGTGGCATTTGATGCAGTACTACTCTAAAGCCAAGCAGAAAGAAAAAAAAAAAAGGTATAAACTGTATTCAAGAGAGAATCAAGGTCAGGGGAAACAGAAAGGAGATGGCCATTACTAATCAGCTACTTCAGTCATTACCACGGCCATGAAACTAAGATATGAATTTGGAGTAAAAAGTGCCTCATACGGGGCTGTTTTGCCCTGGGATATTGGTGTGAACAAAGAGATGTCAAGTCATTGAAGTTTGAGCTGACGCCAGACAGTCTCAGATTTCAAAGTTAGGATCCAGAGTTTGTATTTGTGTCCAAAACTGCTTCTAGAAGTAGGAATAATGAATTTGAACTTTATCGTAGGAGCACTGATGCCTGATTTTGATCCGTACTGGCATCCAAAGACATCTGAGTTCTGTATAAGCTGTGTTTTTCTGCATTGCTGGGACTCTATTTTTCATTTTCACCAGAAGTTAAGGTTTTCTTCAGCTAAAATGTTGAATTCTGGTATTTGTGGCTGCAGAAACACATCTTTAAAAGGATACAATAGGCAAATGACATTGTTCCGCAGTTGTAAACACACAGCTTAAATGAGGGCTCAAACAGAAATTTGCTTTTTTAACTGGGCTGACATCTCTGCACTCCATTAATGGACAAGGAACAAAGAGAAGGGGCGTTACTTTATCCTCAGAAATAGCTAGGATGCATAACCACGACCAGCAATTGCCAGAGCAATTAATGCTAGAAAAGGTCCAGGCAACAGGTATACCTACACTACCACATCTGCAGTTCAGATGTTTATTAGTCACAACTTGACATTAAAAGGCCTTCTAATTGGCAAGGATTTATTCCCTCTGATCTCAGGAAGTTTATAATCGTGAGGGCCATAGACACAACACGAATGATGTCTAAGTCTCCCACCCTTCCTTAGGTATCCCAGAAAGCATGCACTGTAATGCAGAAAGCAGGGTGGCAGGCGACAAAAAGCAGGCGAGCTCACCTCTCTGGTCTACAGGGAAAAAAGAAGGACCCCCCTCAGTGCCCAGATTAGGGCTGACAGGGCTGCAGCAGCAGCTGAGGGCACAGGTGCCCCCATAACGTGGCGCGGACCCATGCTACGTGCACCTGCAGCCAGCCAGCACACACACGGTGCTGCCCACACACCGAGCCGCGACGCTGTGACGGGGACAGCGCAGTGGCACCGGTTGGTCGTCACCACCCAGTCATCTCCCTCACTCACCCTGGCATGCCAGCCCCAGCCACCGCTGCCCGGGCAGGAAGCACCGTCTGTTGCAATGCCAGGGACGTTCTGGCAAGAAACATTTCCAGAGAGCTGCACATTTGAGGAGGCACTTAAAAAGCCCAGACCTCTTTGTTTAAACTCCAATTGAAGACAGACCCATACGCTCTGTATATTATTTATTAGTTATTGTCTTATTTAATCCCCTCTGGAAAAGCAACAATAGAGGAGTTACAGTTCTCCATTTTTTTTCCAAGCTAGTGATGGTATTCCTCTACTTAGAAACAGAAAGCAGAGCGTACTATACGTTTAACTACCAGCACAGATGAGTTACTGTGACCCACCACATTTGCTCCGTTCCTGACTCACCACCAGTTACCGTTAGTGGTGCATCAGTCACTGGTACATCACTTGGTCTTTGCCCAACTACCTGAGCTCGGCGGGTACATCTCTACCCTCAAGCAAAAGTGCACCTTTCATGATCATTCTTGAAGAACACGAGTGGTTTGGCACTGGGAAACAAGCCTCTGGGAGACTGCAGGTGTCTCACCCCACATGCACCACCACGCTAGTTCAAAATTCTCACCTCCAGGCCAGCCTACAAAGGAGAACCAGGAGTAGAAAGGGGAAATTGCA
This sequence comes from Burhinus bistriatus, assembly GCA_013397275.1. NCBI lineage: Eukaryota > Metazoa > Chordata > Aves > Charadriiformes > Burhinidae > Burhinus > Burhinus bistriatus. The sequence continues at coordinate 61,556 of VYXH01002573.1, read as the reverse complement.
AAAGGAAAGGAGAAGATTATCGCCAACCTAAGTGTGATCCAGTCATGCTGTCACTGAGGAGCACCACAGCTTCCACCAAGTTCAGAGAGACATGATAGGGTTATCACTGATGAATGGGAGGAGGCCTCTGGTTTTCACTATCAGCTTTCTTAAAAAAACCACAAAAAACCACACACCCCCCACACGCACACCACCACTACCCTCTCACACTTGGTAAAAGCCTATTAAACAAGCAGGAAGATCACCAGACTTCCACTCTCCCTTCCGCACACTGAAGCAAACTGCCCTCAGACACAGGGTTAGTTTAGGCACATCTGCCGAGATTTTTGTTTCGAAGAGACATTTGTTTTCAGGGAAGATGTGCATAAGAGTCAGACTGCACCCTGAAATCAGATTTTACTCCTTTAATGGTGGGCTTGGGCATCTGGAGTGTATATGTGCAACAGCTAGTCTCCAGTTCAGCTTGTAAAAATCTTTTTGTGGGGGGTAGTGACTTTCCCAGTATTTTTCATGTTAGAATAAATTAACTTAAGTGTGCATGGAAGGTAGGAATACATATGACTGAAATGAAAAGTCGGGCTAAAAATAGCACTAAACCAATTGCATTGTTCATAGTGAGGGAAAGGAAACCTGGGGGGAAAAAAGAAATATATTTAACAGCTGTCTCAACATAATGTCAGATTTATTCAAGATTTCTAAAATGGTCTTTGACAAGCCTTGACTCATTGTGTAGGGCTGGAAAGGGTATTGAGGGTGGACTATTTCTTGTGATTTATAAGAGACCACTGTGACTAGTTTGAAAAACCTGCATACAAGTGCAGTAAATTAAAACAGAAGCCTACATAAGACGTGTACCTTACAGACAAAAGGCTTAAAGCATTCTTCAGTCTGAATCACCAGAGTGTGGTTTGCAAAGGGAAATCGGTTTCAAGAATTTCTGCTAGCCAGAGATGTATTCTCCAATATTTAGAAGAACTAATTTCTTCCATTAGCACATTTTAAAAATTAAAACCTAAACTCATGCAGCTATATCATGCTTCCAAAAGCACTGCACTTGGACTCTGTATCAAAAATTGCAGAAGTTTTCAGTGGCTCATTAACACTGGATCATATATTAGTCTCATTTATCGAAAAGCTTGTATGGCACATACAGCAACTTCTACATGAGGACAACTTAAAAAGCACTAAAGTTTGCGCGTGCAGAGGAGTGGAAAATGAAACCATGTGTATTTGATCAAAGATGGACGTGTTGGCCTTCCCCCTAGCTCTGAGAGATAGTTGCACAAATTTTCATATAAAATTTGACCATTACCTAATTCATCAACAGAACCTTGCACAGGCTGTACCATAAAGCAAGCGCTCCAAACATCTTCACGGGAAGCAAGGGGGAAGTGAAAACCCCGCAGCTAGAGGTGCTCTGCATAAGAAGTGTATTAGTTTCACAGATCGAAGAGAACTCAGATTGTGATCTTCCTTAAAACCCTGGTTTTCCCTCTCCCTCCAGGCAGATACTCGCTTACATTCCCCTGCAGAGTCCAAGAAATTACTGAGCGGAGGTTCACTCCGACTCCCACAGCCCTCTCCAAGCCCCGTGAGTAAATCAATACAGGCAGCCCCTTTGGCTTCTACCAAACGTCTGCAGAGGTACGTGATCAACACTGAATAGTTTGGGAAAGGCATAATACCTTTCCTATGAAGCTCTGGCACTGATTTGGATGGCCAGCATGGCTGGACATGCAGAAGGGCTGCTTCTCCTTGGAAGTGCAACACAGAACTTGAGATTAGGCCTGAAATCCTTAATTTTACATCACAGCTGGTGGCATTCCACTGGAGAACAGATTGGGGGAAAATGGCATCACATGAATATGCTTTGCTTCCCATTACCTTTTTCACGATGCCAGATGGTGATTTGTACAACATCCACCTCAAACCACAGACAGGAATTCAGGAGCCAACCCTTCCCCGCCCCCCTCCTGCCCTGCCCCCACAACATTTACTGCAGCCTTTGCATCACCATGCAAATATGGGGGATCAAAACCAAGTTATAGTGCCCAGAAACTTCTACACGGAATCATAACACCCCTTTTCAGTGACGGGGCTTTATTAGCTGGTGCTTATGGAGGAATCACCAGGAACAGACTAGCTGATACTCTTACGGAAGGCTTGCAAGCAGAGCAGACTGACAGCTCTTCTTTGTATGATACAGTAGTGAATACACTTTGTATAACATGGCCAGGAAGGCAAAGGCAAACAGCTGGAGGAAAGGGAAGTCACTCCAACAGAAAAAAAAGACATTCACAAACAAGGGAGGGAGCTGAGATTTCCAGCCCCCTCATCATCTGTTACACAGCTCACAACCAGAACACCACGTTTGGGCCACTCCTTGCCCGATGTGACTATTGCTATAGGAAGTAAATATTTTCTTGAGGGCACCTGCTCTGATTTGCCTTGCACTACTACAGTCAAAAAGATTTCTGTATTAAACCTTGGGGGAAAAGGTCCTCGTCCAGTATTAAGTCATCCACGGCTCCTCCTTTATTCCACATAAACTATCCACGATATCACATCCAAACTTGAGGAGTTATGATTGCCTACAGCAACTTCTCCCCTTCTTTTGCGCCAGCTAGAATAAAGAAGCCTGATTTTGAATTCACATACATACCCATATAAACCCAGCTTCAAGTCAGTGCAGCTCCACCAGAGGAGAATTGCTGTAAGAGATTATAATCAGATGCAAAGTGTCTTTTATTTGCCGGACTTCCTACATGTTGCTCTGAAATGACGGGTCAATTATCCCAGTGCTATGTTCTTCCTGGGCTGAATGAGGATAGTAAGTTGAGATCTCATCAATCACTCCAGCTCCTACTGCTCCTGCAGAGAGAATCGTTATGGCAACAGGAGAGTGAAACCCAGGTTTACAGTAACTGAACAGATGGATTCCAAAAGTCTGGGACGGTCTTGCAATGGAAAAGCTGATGAATTACAGAAGAAGAACATATGCCACTTATTTAACCTTCTGATTTTCTTTGATTCATTGCTAGGGCAAGCAAACAAATCTTAAGACAAAAAAAAAGGAAAGAATGAAAAAAAAAGTAAACAGTAATGCGACTATCATTTCTATATTTCATGCAGCAGTGATTCCTTCTATGCTAGCACACCAACTGCCCCCTAACCTTCTCACTTCAAACACCTAGATTTTACCCCAATTTCTGAAAGGGATGGGGTTTACATAGTAGCAGAGAAGGTGTCTCCTAATTTTTTTTGTCTCCTCCCCCTAATTTTTTTTTCCCACTGGCAAATTGCATTAACATTTTACAGAAAGGTAGCAGCCCAAGAGACTATATTTCTATATGAAGACTGGCAGCTAAGCAGGGGACAGAAACCCAAAGCAGTGCTCCCACAGCTAACAGCGGCTGCAGGAGCCTCCACACACGGTCTCTTCCTCCCTGGGCAGAGGGAGGGCCGGGGAGACTGGAGACAAAAGGACCTGGGATTACTGCAGGGAATGTAGGACACTTGGTAGGAAAGCCAGTTACACCACTCAGGAACAGATCTCTGTGCATGTTTGCACTAAAAATTAAAATGCATTTTCCCCCTGCCCCGAAATAGAAGAGAAAAAATTGTGGAGATGCACTGTGATGAAGATGAGTATGCATGCCCTGTGGCTGTGCAAAATGGGAAGAAAACAACCTCTGCATTCAACCTTTCCTCTGTGTGTGTGCGCGAACATGTGTGCACACAGCCAGAACACATATACACCCACACAACCAGAATGTGTGTATACAATCACAGCACGCACGTACACACAATATGTTCACACACACAGGGGAACAGTTAAACACAGGAGTTATTGCAAGTATATCCATGCACATGCACACAGACAAAACCTGGGATTTCCAGCAAAGCTTGAGTGATTCAGTGTAATAAAAAAGAGCTCCTTGCAGCAAAGCGCTTAACGAATGGCAGACTGTGTCCAAAGGGTGCCATTACCCAAGGGAGCTGGGGGATTTGGCTGGACCATGCAGTATGAACAAATGGCCTGAAGATTTGTTAGGGTAAGGACTGGATTCAGCACAATCAGAAGGTTTCATCTCCTCTGAAGCCCTGTATATTTCAACCCCAGAGCAGATGAAGCTGCAGTATTTTTCCATACTTTAAAAGTAATTTTTTTGTGAGAGGAATCTAATTTCTGAAAACTATTGTACCCTCCCAGTATTTTCTGAGTCAAGTTCTCCTCTCATGCCCACAAGCAAAAAATCCCCAAACTAACACCTTTTATTTCATTATTAATTACCTTCTTGTATACCAACCAGGGAAAACTGAAAAACCTAAGTAGAGACCACAACAACTTGCTGTTCTAAATGGCCACTAGAGATAAATGATGGCTCTGACATTGGCTACCTTCTAGAAATCATCTTTTCACTTTCTCCTATAACCCATAATTTGAAGTATTTGCAACTCCTCTCGCCTTGAAGAAAATATATTATTTACAGCATGTTTTCTATTCTGGGAGCTCAGGATTCCTCTTTGACTCCAGCTCATACATCACTTCTGTGTCGAACTCTGACCTCATCTCTATTTGCATTCCCTACTTTGATGGAGCAGCTATTTCTGATTACAGACTGGCAAAATAAATCATAGCAAATTGGAATTCCAAGGAAAAGAACATTTCATGTTTCATCATGTTGTTGTTATGAGACAGGCGGGCTTTTAGCTTGATTGTTTTATTTTTACCAGGGGAGGCTCAAGCGCTGTTTTATGTGCTCTCAGAATACGAGCCCATGTACTCATGGTGTTCCAAAACCTCAAAACCCACAGCCAATTATACTGCTTAAGAATGGTGACTCTAGATTTCTGACAACCAGTTTCTCCTGAGATACTGCTGGCTCCATCTGTCCCACGTAGCCATCTCCCTATGTCTTTAAAAATGCACTGACTCACAGAATGGTTGGAAGAGACCTCTGGAGGTCATCTGGTCCAACCCCTCTGCTCAAGCAGAACCACCTAGAGCAAGCTGCCCATGACCATGTCCAGTCAAGTTTTGAATACCTCCAAAGATGGAGACTCCACAACCTCTCTGGGCAAACTCAGCCTGTGCTCAGTCACCCTCACAGTAGAAAAAGGTTCTTTTGATGTTCAGACAGCACCTCCTGTGTTTCAGTTTGTGCCCATTCCCTCCGGTTCTGTCACTGGCTACCACTGGAAAGAGGCTGGCTCCATCCTCTATGCACCCTCTCTTCAGGTATTTCTACACATTGATGAGATCCCCCTGAGCCTGCTCTTCTGCAGGCTGAACAGTGCCAGCTCTCTCAGCCCTTCCTCATAGGAGAGGTGCTCCAGTCCCTTCATCATCTTCATGGCCCTTCTCTGGTATATCCGTGTCTCTCTTGGACTGCGGAGCCCAGAACTGGACACAGCACTCCAGGTGTGGCCTCACCAGTGCTGAGTAGAGGGGAAGGATCACCTCCCTCGACCGGTTGGCAACACTCCTCATGCAGCCCATGATACTTGCTAGCCTTCCTTGCCACAAGGGTGCGTTGCTGGCTCATAGCTTGGTGCCTGCCAGGACCCCCAGGTTCTTCTCTGCCAAGCTGCTTTCCAGATTTTCAGTCCCTGCTATGCACTGATGCCTGGCATTACTCCTCCTCAGGTGCAAGGCTTTCCATTTTGCTTTCCTGAACTTCATGAGATTCTTATGGCCCATTTCTCCATCTTATCGAGGTCCTTTTGAATGGCAGCACAGCTATCTGGTCTATCAAGCACTCCTCCCCATTTTGTATCACCTGAGATGATGATACACTTTATTTCAAACTTGCTGAGGATGCACTCTGTCTCAATCTCCAGGTCATTAAGGAAGAGGTTAAACACAATTGTGTTTAAGGCATTGAGTACCTCAGGCATTTCTGTGTCCTTTGTCACCAAGTCCTCTGCCCCATTCAGTGGCAGAGCCACATTTTCCCTTGTCTTCCTTTTATCGTGGATGTACCTGTAGAAGCCCTTCTTGCTACCCTTCATGACCCTTGTCAGATTGAACTGCAGGTGGGCTTTGGATTTCCTAACCCCATCCCTGCATGCTTGGACAGCATCTCTATGTGCCTTTTGGGTCACCTGTCCCTGTTTCCACCTCCTGTATGCTGCCTTTTAAGTTTGAGTTTAGTTAGAAGCAACTTGTTCTTCAATGCAGGCCTCCTGCTGCCTTTGCTTGACTTCCTGCTCATCAGAATGGACTGTTCTTGACCTTGGAGGAGGTGATACTGGAAAAAAATTACCAGCTCTCCTGGGCATCTCTTTTCTCCAGGGTCATATCCCATGGGATTCTTCCAAGCAAGTCCCTGAACAGGCCCAAGTTTTCTCTCCTGAAGTCCAGGGCTGTGGTCCTGCTATTTGCCTTGTTCCCTCCCCTCTCGGGATCCTGAACTCCAGCATCTCATGGTCACCGCAGCCAAAGCTGGCCCTTGACCTACACGTCCCCAGCCAGCCCATCCTTCTTTACAAGGTCCAGCAGAGCATCTCCCCTCACTGGCTCCTCAATCACCTGCATCAGGATATTACCATCAATGAACTCCAGAAACCTCATACATTGCTTGTGCACTGTTGTATTGTCCCTTCAGCAGATAGTGGGTCAACTGAAGTCTCCCATGAGGACCAGGGCCTGGGAACATGAGGCTCCCTCCAGCTGTACAAGAGCCTCATCTACTTCTTCCTGATCAGGGGGTCACAGTTAAAAATATTATTTACTTTATAGTAGTTTGTAGTTTGTAACATTTCCACAAGTGTTTCTGTGCAATGGTTCTTCACTGGAATATAAGAGAAATAAAACCTAATGCAAGAAATACCTTATCTGTGTGTAGTCAAGCCCATTCTCTTTTTTCTGGCCGCTTCATCTATGGGACTAGCAACTTGCAAGGGACACCCAATAATTAAGAACACATTGTGCTGAAATCAATATACAGTAAGTCACAATTTGGGATAGCCAAACTTATACATTCAAAAGTAGTGCTTGATTTATGGATGCCTGGCTTGAATGCATTTTGAGCTTAAGCTCCCAGCCACCACATGAGGACTGCAGTGTGTAAAGTCCCCTCCTCCAAAGGAATATGTTTGTAAATACTAAATGGCATCACCCATCATGAACTGGCAATTTAGGGAAGGGAATAACTTAAAAACCGGTCTTGATCTGGTACCCACAGATGGGAAAAAGCTGTACCTTGCTAATGCCACAGCCACTGCATCACAAGAAGTCAGGCCCTTTTTTGATTTATGTAAATCTAACCCAAAGAGTAACACATAGCTACACATTTCTATCACCTCCAATTTAAGCATGAACAAAAGGGTAAAGTAACTGATGAGGATCAAGAAAGTAACTCATACACTGCCTCTTCTCACCATGTGCAATACCAACAGCATGTTACCAGTGAGTGACCCAGGTTCAAATATAAACGTTTCTAAAATAGTTTCTAAAAAGAGCGCTGTGTAAAGTAGTCAGAATTTGTCCCTTCTTTATGAAATATGTACTTCATACATAAAAATCTGAGTATGTTTAAAATTAATGAACTGTAAGCAGCAAGGTGCAAATTTCCCTCATAGGCAGAAGATGTAATGTCCTAAAACGGCAAGACTGAGGGGTTTTGCTTTATCCATGAAGTTTGTCTAGCCAAACCTGAGCCTTGCTTAGACTGGTAACAGGGCTGAATGTCGCCGCAAAATGGGGACAATTTGTCCTGGGCAAAATAATAATAACAACAACAACAACAATGAGGAGGGGAAGGGGGAGAAGGGGAAGGGGGAGAAGGGGAAGGGGAAGAATTCCAGAGCTCAGTGCTGCAAGAGACTCAAAGGGCCTTGGGGTGCCATATGGGTATTAGTGAATTGACTGTAACAATGTCATAGCCTTCTTTACTAGAAAACAAAATACATACAGAGAGATGCAATGTTTTGTTCACAATCACACTGAAATAAGCAAAGCTGAAAACAGAAGGCAGGTTTTTCCCAGCCCTGTGTCTCTTTCACAGAGCCACCCCTCTGCTTTCCCAGAACAAGGCCAGTTAAAGAGCAAGCATATGCACACATTGCTGTAAAGCAGAGAAAAGTAGCTGGGAATTGACACCATTAAATCAGTGCGATCTCATCTGCTTAATGTATGAGGCAACATATGAAGGGAAGCCTCAAAAAACTGCTCAATAGTCATCATTCTCCACAATCAAATAGTCAAAGGAAAATCTTCTGCTCACGCATAAGATAAGTATTCATGGACATATTGCAGATACAGTTAATAATGTCAATAGGTCTTCTACAACTATAAATAGGTCAGAGATGCCAGATGCTTTTCTCTCTTCTTCACAAAATCAAGCGGTCTAGAAAAAAGCCCCCAAAAATCAGAGACATATCCCAAAAATAACAGCAGGCGTTTCAAATATGCAGCTAGCTCCTATGGCTATAGGCACAGCTGCACATTGCATAACGTTACAGAATTAAAGCTGTTACCTGCACACATTCTAAATGCACAGCCAGCATTAATGACACAGACCATCTAGGAAGGATTAAGGATTAGTTATCATTTCAACCCAATGAAAGAAGATCTATATTTCTCTTTTAGACACGTAATTCACAGGAGAATCGTGCTTGCCAACACTCTGAAAAAATAATCTTTCAGAATTCTTGCAAACCCACTGTGTTATGATTTCATCTCATGAAATACAACACCTTTACATTAAACCTCATAAAACTAAATCCTGCTGGATCTCTTCCAGGTTCGGAGAATAAACAGCTATATCAGTAATGCCTAGAACAGTAAAATCTGGCCCACTGTCATATGGCATGTTCCCATTTACAGAGGGGAGCAGGTCTGCAAACAGCTAATTCACTTTGCTATTACAAAATCCTCACATATAATGAATTTCTCACATAATTGGTCTAAGAAATACTTCAAGGGAAAAAAAGAATGCTTTGAACACCATAATACATATTTATTTCTACTAGGGTTTTTTAGTTTTTGGTTTTTTTTTACCTATTCCCTGCCTTCCCCTTAATGAAATATGTGCTGCAGAGCTGCTCTGGTTTTTAGCGAGCAGGAGCGAGTTTAGTTGCGTCTGGAAGTCTGGTAGATAGCAAAGGGGGGAAATTTGTTGTCAAAACAGTTCAAAAGCACAGATGATTATATCCGATGAGATTACTTTTTAAAACCCGATTATTTTCCCTGTGCAGTCAGAAGAGCTACACAGATTCCTTTCAGTCTTGCCGGTCCCACCCAGCGCATGAGTAAGGAGGATATTAAAATAACCACTATAAGTACAATTACACCAGGCAACACAGATCTAACACAAAAGCCCTCCTTGGGAACTCAGGGCAAATGTCCACCATAGATATGGAGACCAACAGATGGCCAAAGAACAAAAGCAATTTTCTACGTGAATTGGACTCTTCCCTGTCCCCTATGTAGAGCTACGCCTTAATCCCCAAATCTGGGCAGAGGCTGACACATCTTCATGCAGGAACTGAAATTACCGATCCAGGTATGCAGATGTCACACATTCCTGACATCTTTCTGATCGCTTCGTCGGCTAATTACATCTCAGGCGAAGCGCAACCCGATCACCTTCAGTGCCACAGCACAGTCAGTGTGAGTGCAGGAGCCAAGGCTGACATTAACGGATACCACCCCTCACTGGGGCCCGAATTCCCCTAAGGTTCCCCTCCTCATTTTTTCCATTTTGACCACAGCACTCTGGATTTTAGTAGCCACGGCTGGAAGATGATATTTCTATAGTAAAAGTGGGAGGTTAACAGCACCGTAAACTGCCTGTGGCTGCTGACACAAAGCAGAGGGAGGAATCCCGAACCGCACGGGGAGGGAGCCACTGGGGAAGGGACAAAGGTTCCCTGGGAACTGCCAGGAGGTCCTTTTTGAACTAGGCAGAAGAGAAACGTCCCTGTTAAGATGGTCAATTAGATGATGTCGCTGGCCTCATCACTGGAAATAATTAGGAGAGGATGTGCACTTGGAGCACAGCTGATTGTGCCTGCAAGCTCCCCATCAGGCAGAGGACCATGCAGGACACCTTCACCACCTGGGGACATCTCGTGCCCAGTCTTTCCCTGGGGTGTGGAAAGCTGACGCCCTAGGAAGGCTCTCTGTGGATTTGGGGCTATCCCAACTAGCAAGTGACTTCTGTCAGAAAACAGCTGTATACAGAGGGTCTCAGCACGTACAAAAGCTCAGAGCTGGGAGGAGGGAACGGCAGCTCTTTGCATGCTTGACTGTGTAAGATGCTCTAACTCTCGAGCTGGGTAACGATCCGACCCCAGAATTAGCAGCTCTTATTAAGGGCACACCCCAGCTGAGAGTGCAATACAGCACCAGATGAAATCCAAATGTTCACAGAGGCCTAGTGCCATTAGGGAAAGAACGGAAAAAAAGAACAAAACACAGGTGACAGGGTTAAGGGGAAATTCTGATCTCACCTAATATTACTGTTCTTATGGGTTTATTCTGATATTTGAAGCATAATTTTCAATACAACTTGTGCCAAACCAGGTTTGTTCATCTTTTTCAGTGTGAACACTTTCAAGCTCCAAAAGTGTAACTCTCTACGTTATTAAGTAGCAAAGGATACACGGCTGTAAACCACAGTACCTTTGTTTCCAATGTTTATAGAACTACTCAAAACAACACCATTTCACCATTTACTCAGAGATGTAAATATTAATTCTGACCCTAACACACTCTCTGCTACTACTTTACTTACAAGGACTAAACAAACCTTGTTTGCCCTGAAACCTTATGGGAAAAAAAGTATTACCCAAGTAAACTGGAGAATCACATTCTCACCTTCTTTTGCAAACATGAACCTGAATTTTCCCTGGAGGGGTTCAATCAAGCCAGCTGCATATGGGTTGGGAACATGGGTTGCAAGACAGTCAATTCCCTCAAAACTAGCAAAGTTTCATCCAGACCAGAAGACCAAGCATCGACGGCTTGGATCCCAAGGTCAGATGTGTTGGCTAGGTTTAATTCGCTGTCAAGCTTCAGCCTGCAGCACTTTCGTATCACATAAAAAACATCCAAGAGTATCTGAATAAAAGTCCACAACAGAACTGGCAAGCAAGCTTTCTGTCCAGCAAAGCTGCTGCTCTAGCACACCACAATCTCTCAAGAAGGAAATCAAGACAGTAATGTAGGAGAGCAGCACAACAATCCTTTTTCCAGATATCTACATCACACCTCCCTTGCTGCAGTATAAATAGCATGTGTGAACAGCCCTGCTAACTCACACAGAAGCGCCGCTTTGGTCAGGAGCAGGATTTCTACCTCCACAAAGCCACGACGAGCGTTGGGGTGGGACAGCAGTCTCTTTTTCCGCAGACAGAGAAGTCGAGCCGGTGCACGGCAAGGATTTGCACCCCTCCTCAGCAGGCTGTTACCCGGCCTTACCCACAGCACGTCCCAGCTGCCGCCTCAGCCACGATGGTTCACGGTTCCGCTCACAAACTACTTGGGCAGAGTCATCGTGGCTAGTAGAGTGCTGAGCCCTAGGGCTCTGACCCAAGCGGCCCGCAGAACATAAATGTTAACTGCTAGACCGAGCACTACTAGGTAGGGTTCAAACTTCATCGAACTGAGCTGCAGGTTGGAAAAGTGTTGTGAGGAAATCTGCGTTTGGGTACAGCGAGGCTGAGACGGATTAGTCACACCGACAATGGTGAGCTGAGTATATTGAAAAGAATAGAAACAAAATAATAAGTAAAGGTGTGTAAGAAGCCAAAGTAATAAATAAATGTAACAGCTGGTTCTAAAACTTACCTCTGCTTATGTTACATGCAAGCATTTGCACGCACTAAGAAAGAAAAAGTACACGTGGGGAAGAAGACCGTGTTTAAAATGTATTTCAGACAGGGGCTTCTTTACGCGACTCCAGGTTTACTTCTGTGTGTCAAGTTCAGGAAGGTAAAACTGTAAATTTCTAGTTTGAAAGCAGGAGAATAGTAGAGGAGGGAAAAAAATGGGAGATGATGACCAAAAGTTTGAATACATTCCTTGTTGATGAATACACGTTAAGTGACTGCTGTTGCTGCTTTTTTCAGTCATTTCTGAATTTCCTGAAAACTGCAGATGTAATACCATCATGAGCCATGTCACCCAAACTGCTTCTGGCTCAGCTTCTTCAGAACTGGCCTTGAACATCTGGATGTTTTTAATATTTGGAAATCCAAACTTTATAGTCTGCAAATATATTTTAATTACTGCTTACGTGCCTACTAGTTTGATTATTTAAATCACTTTGTAATTTAACTCCAATCCAATACAGAGACTAATTTGTTGATTTGATCATGATGTCAGATTGATCCAATTATTTCACTGCTTTATTTTAAGTCAGGTTTAACAAAGTTTTAAATAGCACAGCTCTGGGCAACACGTTCTCTTGATTTTACTTTTTAAAAAATGTTTTACTACAAATTATTATTTTAAAATAATTTCTCTCAACAAGTAACATGTGTCCAAATCTTGAGGCCATTAGACTCACTATCTACCTGCAAATCTGATCACTCCCCTAAAACTAGCAATTGGTTCTGAAAATGAGTTTCTATACCCGCCTCTCTTTCACAGACATTATAGTGGTTTTCTCTGTTAAGCACCGCAGCAGCAGAGAGGTGGCTATTTTTTGCCCGCGCATTGGCAGAACTACGTGACCCCACAACATGCAGACCCACGCCAAAGGTCAACCACACGTCCACAGCTTTGGCCACCCACCAGTACTACGGCAACCTTGGATGCAGATGGCTGAAGCCTGCCTAAGTCCTGATTTGGGGAGTAAAATTTGGAGTTAGACCCCTCATGACCGGCAACAACCGCAAAATTCTCGCTGTGGCCAACGATGGTGGTATTCCTGCGCTGTACTGCCCTTCACAGGCAGAGGCAGCAATTCTCCTTTCTTCCCTTCTGCAGCACCCATGTCCTACCCAGAGCCCAAAGCCCTCGGCATAAGCACCCTGTACGGCTCACACAGCGGGGCCCCGCTCTCTGCCCAAGGTGCTAGCTACTACACCAGGCTGCAAGTAACAGCTGGCGGGAAGAAAGGAAAGATATATTACGTTATAGCTTTTTCAATAAAATACACTAGGAACACCAGGTACCATGCAATTGTAGTCCTCCAGGGCATGGTCTCTGCTATCTTTAATTGTCATCCAGCACTTAGATTAGGTAGATAATACAGGGAGCGGTAATCACAAACAGACATTCTGCACGAGCAAAAATGCTCACCATGACAAAAACTGTAGCCAGATATAGATATACATCAGATAAATTTGAGGGATCATAACTTGCTAAAGCACTAGCATGCAAATAAATCTAGTTTTATATGCATATATGGGGGGTGGGGTGGTGTATAATACAGCATCCAAGCACCTATATTTACCATTTAATATAAACTGAGGAAAGTACAATGCAACATTAAAAAACAGAGGCTTGGAATAATATTTAATAATGTTCCTATGCAAAACATTCCAAATTGGAAAAACTTGCCCAAAATTTTTAAGATACTAAATGCAGGGAAACGATTGAGAGAATGACCACTAAAATAAAAATAAAAAAACCCTAGAAAACTCCTTGTGACTTGGTTTTGTTTCCATTTGAAAGTAATCAGCCCCAGTTTGATCTTTCCCCTCCGTGACATCAAACCCTGATTAAAGGTGGTCTAGAGTTTCAGTCCCCAAACGCAGCGTTTCTGGAGAAGAACTGCGGCGCGCAGAAATACAGGGCGTTGGAAGATCAGTACCCGCTGTCACTGGGCAAAGAAAAAACCCGACACGGTGTGCACAAGCGCCACCAAGAGGTTCTTCTTCCGTAGCCCAAAGATGATTTTTTCCCCCCTGAGCAGCACCCTGTGCCACTCGGGCACAGGCTCAGCACCCTGCGACCAGGAGCCACTCGCTCGCACCAGGCGTTTGCTGCTGCGCTTCAGTGAGTGTTGCAAATGGAAAGCAAAAAACCGATAAATTACTTTTTAGGGTTCCTTTCAGAACAGGGAGGGGGGAGGAAGATATATCTACAGCACATGCAGGTTTTGACAATGGAGCTTTTAAATGTTGTGGTAACAGAAAACAAGACCTCTGCCCAGTCCCGGATCTGGAAAATGTTAAATTCCACCTTATCAGCCACCGAAACAGAGTCAGGAGGGATCTGTTGCTGAGCTGCCTCCCCTCAAAACCTGTGCAATCCTATTTTTTTTCCTATCAAATGCAATTGCGAGATTCAAATAGTAATAATATTTTGGTAGTGTGATGCTGGAGCCCATTTTTAAAGGTAAGCAGACATTTTCATCAGATTTTTATCATCATGGAGAGAAAGCCAGCTTTGTCCTGACCGCTGCCACTTTATGGGCTGAAGAGAATAAGCTAAAAAGCCACAGCTTTCTCATTCCTCTACAATAGTACTAACCAAAGGGTAATTCCTCCAGGCCCAAGTTTATGCTCACAGAGCCCCTGAGGTCTGCATATCTCTAACCTGCTTGGCCCAGCTACTCCCACCAGTGAGTGGCCAGCGGGGCTGGACCCACTTCAGGGGTGAAAGCAGCATCTAGCCACTTGGGAAAGATGGGTGCTTCATGCTGGGTAAGGCTTGCCCGCCCTCCACGGGTGTGTGCCTCCCTCCGCAAATCACTTCTCTCAGTGTGGCCGATAACCCACCCTGGTCTTCCCATCTTCCATGGTGGGAAACCAACCTGCGGGCTGCCCAGGGGCTGAAAGCTCAAGAGTTTTCTCCAGGAAGGGGAGGGAGGTTGTGACACAGCCTTCAATCGACCCTCCCAGGTCCCAGGTACGCGTGCAGGCACCTCAGTGAGGGCTCAGCTGCGTAAGGCTGCAAGCCACCCACCTGAACTCTGAACTTGGAGCGTGGGTTGGACTAGATGGTCTCCTGAAGTCCCCTCCAGCCAGTTATCCCAAGATTCTGCAACCAAAAAGCATGATGCTGGCTGCAGGTCAGTGACAAAGGAATACGGGGCTCAGGCTGGGGAAGCCACCAGTGATGGCAGCTTTCACCTCAAGCTCGTCACATCAGCAAAGCACTTCAAAGGGTCATAGGGTCTGGGCAGGTGGGGTACAAAGCACACACAGTACACATACAGTACATAGCTAGGTAAGGGACTAAGTGATCTCAGAGCAGTGGATTTGGAAAAACGTGCAACAGACAGATTAACAAATTGATAGTATTTATTGCTGCCTGCATTGAAGCAAGTCTTGCCTGCTCTTTAGCAGACAGGCAAGTGTAAATGTATTTTCCCTTCTCCACTTCTCAGCTTCCAGGACTGGCCAGGAAAAGGTACAGAAGATCTGAGTTCACACCAAGGTTTTTGAGCAAAAGGAAGCAGCATCATGGTTTTAACGTAGATAGCACAGACCAGGCACACTCTTCAGCACACAATGCTACTCTTAACTCCCTGCAAGCACCAAGGACTCACATAATTTTCCCCACAGTTCATTCATTTTCACCACCACCCACNGCGGAGGTGCCAGACACCCCCCGGGGGGCTGAGGGAACAGACAGCCTCGCCCCCTGCTTGGGCAACCGGCCGGGCCACATCGTGCATCCGCTGGCAGTGGAAGCACCAAACGTGGGCGGAGGGGGTGCCGGGGGGAGAG
Source organism: Burhinus bistriatus (assembly GCA_013397275.1). Lineage (NCBI taxonomy): Eukaryota > Metazoa > Chordata > Aves > Charadriiformes > Burhinidae > Burhinus > Burhinus bistriatus. Next base: position 45,920 of record VYXH01002573.1, on the reverse strand, counting down.
GGGGCGTGTCGCCGCTTGGCGGTAGTTCGGGTAGGGGNTGCCTGCTCTTTAGCAGACAGGCAAGTGTAAATGTATTTTCCCTTCTCCACTTCTCAGCTTCCAGGACTGGCCAGGAAAAGGTACAGAAGATCTGAGTTCACACCAAGGTTTTTGAGCAAAAGGAAGCAGCATCATGGTTTTAACGTAGATAGCACAGACCAGGCACACTCTTCAGCACACAATGCTACTCTTAACTCCCTGCAAGCACCAAGGACTCACATAATTTTCCCCACAGTTCATTCATTTTCACCACCACCCACCAGGTAACATTACCTGGGGGGGGAGTGAGGACTGGGGTTGGGGTCTTTTTTTCCCAGGCAGCTCATTCTCTCACCTAACTCCCAAGATTTAAGGTGATTAAGCACTTAAGGATTAAAGGCATTTTAACAGCTTATATTGCTTTAAGCATCTAAGGTGGCTTAAACACTTATGCTACTTTCAGGGGTTTAAAGCAGCTTAGCCGTCCATGCCACTTGATGAATTTACAGGACCTGAAAAGCCTATGCTCCCTTTAAAACAATAAAAATGTACCTTAAAACATCATTGTATTTTAAGAGTGCTGTCCTCCTCGGCTCGCCCCAGGCCAGACCAGGTCGCTCAGGGCTTTATCCGGGATGGTGCCCAAACCCTCCAGCTTCCCACCTTTCCTGGAGGGGTTCTCAGCATCCTTACCTGCCAGCTGCAAGCTCCGGGGAGAGGGGGTCATCCCCCACAGGCACCATCCCTGCTCACAGGCCAGGAGACATGTGCCCTGACAGCCAGTGAAGGCAACCGCACCTGGGGCAGCTCGACACACAATCCTGCTCCCCAAGGGCTGCCCAGCCCCACCTTTCAGAGCCAGCCCCATCCCTCCCAAAAGGTGATGCAAGTGAAGTGGGGCTGGCCCAGGAAGGCAAGGCTGCAAGGTCTCCCTGCCCTCAGCAGCCACCCAAGACTGCAGGGACCCCCATCATCCCCCATGGAGACAGCCCCACGAGTGTCTCCTCCTCCATCCCCGTTACCCTTTGAACACACTGGCACGGACACTCAAAGCTGCTCTTCCTGCTTAGGCTTTCCTAGTCTTTGAGCATTTAGCATGAAAATCATCCGGACGCTGCGAATGCAGCAGGTTTCCTGCCCGCAGCAGCAGGCAGCTCACACCCAGCCCGCGTCAGTGTACGGGCCCTGCTAAACCACAACAACTGCAAACGGCATTCCGGTCTGCAGGCCAGGAAAGCCATACCCAAGTTTGCAGCAAGGAGCACTGATGGCAGCCTTGCACTCCGGTGCTTTCCCCTGCCAAGGGATCAGAGCGAAGGCAGTCATGATTGCTTGGGGCTGCAGGCTTGGTTTTGTTTACATAATCTCAGATCGTTTCAAATTTATAGTAAATAAGTTTGCCAAAGGTGATTAAAAATGGAAATAGTAAGGTCTCATAAAGCCTCATTTCAAATCAAAGCTCAATCCAGGAAAAACAGTGTGTTTTTCCTCCTTATATTTCCTGTGGGCTGGAAACAAACAAGCAAACATTTCTGCTGAAAAAACCAAGCAGTTTTCTGTTGGAAACAACTCATCCTCCACCACAGAAAATGGTTATTATCTCTAAGCAGAGTCTGTTCAGATTTGGGTCCTTGCTTCCACACAGCCCAACCAGCTGGGTCTGTGGAAAATGGTGGACGGGGCTACCAGGAATTTAAGGAGTAGGCAAATTGTCTTCTGATCATGCTGAGATCCACCTGAAGGGATGTCAGCGATTCTAAAAAACTAGAAGCGGTGAAAACAGGAGAGAGAAAAACAAAGTACACGCTTGTCCATTTTACAAAGACCTGGTGAATAGCCAAGCCATTCAGGGTAAGAGCAAACGTGCTGGTAGGTCCCCTTCCACTGAAGAGTGTGGAGACACAGGGCAGTGGGACCAGCACTGGGACCCGGAAGGGACATCTCCTGCAACTGGCAACAGCTACAGCCTCTGGCAATCCTCAGCACTTGGCAAACGGGCTTAAAACGGGCACCGTAAGTCATTGGTGGGGCTCAGTGCCACGGAAGCCGACTGAGGCCAAAAGCTTACAGATTTATTGTTTAAAGGAATGAGTTGGACACAGATAATAAATGGCAAGAATATGTGGAGCTGTAAGAAATAAACTACTTTTAAGCCCTTCCACAAGTGATATTAGACATTCAGGACATTTATTTTCCAGGTATGAAACAACTTTCAGTAACAGACAAGTTAGCCTGCAGGGAGATTACATCCATCAGCACGACCCAGTGGAAAGGATCTTGAAAGCTCCTCCAAAGGAGCTGGCACTGGCCTCAGTGCCTGACAACCGCCTGCCTGGGGCAACACTGCAGCCCCGTGCCTTCCCCGGGGGGATGCTGCAGGTCCCATCTCTCTCCCATGCCACAAGAAGCAACCCGGACCTCCAGGAAGCCCAGTCTGGACAGTGGACATACAAGGATTGTGCAATTTGCAGAAGTCATCGTGGCTAAGGCTAGCTTCCCGTACAACATCTCTATAAGGAGATATATTCAGTAGCTGATTAATGAATGTGGTTTACCACAAAATGATACTACACAGGCGTACTCTTTTCAATAATAATCTCATAAATAATATTACTAAAAATCCACAAAATATCCAAATAGTACTGAAGCTGCATTGTGATCCCAGTGCCTTGCCTGTTGTCTTCTCCTTTGTGGTAAATCAACACAAGCATAATTCTTTAAGGGAGTTTCTAGGTGAAGACAGGAGTGAAGGGAAGGGGTTGTGCCTACTCTGCGCAGAGCCAGGCCCACGCTTTTAGCCTCAGAAAAACGTGCCAGGTGACGGTATTTCAAAAACGCCTGGATACTCCCACCTGGAGAAAACCCCCTCGGGCGTTCGGGGTCCATCCAGGGGCTGTAGGGCTGGGGTCCACCACAGACCCCCACTCCTCGCAGGGGAGAGCCAGGGGCAGAAGGGGCTGGGGGTGGGGTGGGGGTGGCAGGACGAGGGCCTCGCAGGGCA
>VYXH01002573.1:1789-39392 GCA_013397275.1 Burhinus bistriatus | reverse complement strand
TTTTTTTTTGGTGGTTGCAAATGTGACTTTGGTCTGAGGTTTTTCCCTCTTCATTTTGGTAATGCTGGTTCATTTATATTGCTGCTTCTCTGTATACATGCATGTTTGTTGTGCAAAAGTAGGAGATGCAGAGAAAGACAGCCACGCGTGCAACTGGCCTGTCACAGCAGGTATGACTCTTTCACTGAGGTGAAATGGCTTGCCATCTATATTAAAACTATAAAGGTCATGTTATGACTCTTGCATGTGATACATAGGCACCAGTAAGAGTATATTAACCATTCTCACATTTTATTTGCCACAAGTCTGAGCCCTTCTGTCACAGAAAAAATGAACATGTTTTGGAGCTGGTTGATCTGAATGCAACTTTTTTTTTTTATTATTTTGCAAATTAAACCATCTATAGCCTAACTGTAATATACCTAGTGGTTAACCTGAAAGAGTTGTAAAATATTGCTTTAATTAACCTTGTAAATACTCCAGATAAATGTTATATTCTTGTATATAAACTTTACATCATAGTTTACCCATTGTCTCGGTCTGTATTCACTTTAATCTGTTATGGGAGAACCGGGAAAAAGCTGTCCAACTGGGCTTTGTCATGGCAAAGCAAAATTTGGCCTTCCAGCCCAAATGGGCAGTAGAGAAGTGCGAGGAAGCATCTAGTGCTGCGGTCAGAAAAAACCCACTGAACCTTGTTTCCCCAAAGATGAACCCACGAGACATGGGACTGAGGTTCAGTCAACTCATTTTAATATGTGTCTGTTGAGATTTTCAAGATGAAGAGTTTTCTGTGGCTCCTTCGTTCGACCACCTGCATTCTCATCTCCTCAGAAGACTCTGCTTTTTGCTGAGATAGAATTGCAATGAGACCATTTGCTTAAATATCAAATCCATTTCTTACACTTGAAAAAAACATACTAAGGAGTGCAAGAGTAGACAGAAAAGTCTCATTTGCAACTAGCAATTCAGAATAATGGTAGAGCAAGGCATGTTTTGTGTGTATGTACACTCACTATTCTTACTGAGAAAGAAAATAAAACCTACCTAATAGCGTAACTAGAGGAATGGTTTTCAGCATTTTTCTTACAAATGTTTTCTGATGAAGAGCATTTCGTGCTACAGTTTTGTTGTAATTATCCTGAAAAATAACCTTGTTTCCCAGTGCTGTCACACATAAAAAATTCCTCTTGGCTTCACTGAGACAATGAGCAGTCCAGTACCCCCAAAGACAACATTTTATGCTAACCATTCATAGACAGAATGCAAATCCAACACTAGATTATTTTAGTAAAAAAAAAATAATCATATTAATATCATGTTTAGTGTGATTTTTTTTTTCACCTCAGGATAAAAAGATAAAATCTAAACATGTTAAATCTGTCCTAGAAAAAAAAAGTTGTTTGCCCTCCCCAAAAGTCTTAATGCACTCACAACAACAGTAGGACTCTGAATAAGCAAAAAAAGATCAGTCCTCACAAATATCTTCAAAATAATAAGTAATAACGACAACATTAATAAACAACCAAACAAAAAGCCCCGTTCCAAACTGTCTCTTTAATGTCATTAAAACTTTTCTTCTGAATGGACCTGGCTTCCCAGGAAACAGATTTGAGTCTTTCCATGCTATGGTGTAATTATTTTAATACCAGCACTATGTCCATCATCTTACACAGCCATCAGCGTCCAGATGTCACGTCGCTCTGCCCATCTCGCTCAGCATATACTGTAATACCTGTCCCTGTACAGCCTTGGTTTTAGAGCCAACAAGCTCACAGATAAAGAGGAGTTGGCTGAAGATGAGCCTGCAGAAGATGGGCTTGTGCTGCCTGGTGGAGGAAAGCACTTTGAAGAGGCAGTCGTTGCAATGCAGTCTCTGGGGTCCAAAAATGAACAGCCAGGACTGCTCCACTCAGCCCGCCTTACAGATACCAAGTCCTCCTACAGCAACCATAAAATTATCTTAATTGGGCTGTTATAGAAGGCAGCAGTACTGATGCTGATGTGGACAGACAAGTCACAAGTTACTCACTCTGGGGTCACGTTAAGGCCAAGACTACAGAACAGATTTTTGCCAAATCACTTAGATGTATGAAGACACATTACCTATGACCAACATTGCTCTGTCTTAAAAAAAACCCCAAACATTCCTCTTCCTCTATCACAAAATAAACACTGTTACCCCAGCAAAATCCTGTTCCTGTCAGGACAAATTCAGGGGAAAAAGAATAAACTAGACTGACAAATATTCAATTTTACTAGAATAATCAGCGTCCTGGATTAAGAGCATCCTGCCATACAGCATACTCCTACTGATAAAGCCTTCTGCTTGTGGCCCTGGACTGAATCATTGGGACTATCCACCCTCAGGGTGAATTGGCAGAGGCAGGATTACCTTTCAGATAAGCAGGATTTAGGCAAATGTGAAGAGTAATGAGACTCATGTTTTCCCAGTTTAGTTCCATTACCTCGTTCTAACAGCATCGTATTAAAAGATGGGTCATATGCACCTCACCAAGGAGAGGGAGTGTTGGTGTTTGTTATACTATGTTTCCAAAGGTGTACAAGCCAGACATCAAAAACTATTCAACTGAAAAAACTAGGATTTTAAAATAATAGCCTGAGGAAACTTCATCTCTCAGATACTGGCAAAGAAGTAAACACATACATTTTTCACATTTTTATACTTACTCTTACTTGCTTAACAATAACTGAAAATCTTCAACTGTGCCAGGCAAATAGTGAACCAAACGTGTACCAAAAAATTAACTGAGCCTGTTACTTCTGATCAATGTGTCACATATACTTCAGAGTAACTTTATTACCTGGTATGGTATGGTTCAGTTCTAGCAGAGTTTGGGTTTTTTTTTTTTGCAGTTGATGAAAAAGACAACCCACTGTTGCATTCTTCAGACACTTTTTGTCTTCTTCTAATTAAAACAACATTGTTAGGCAGCCAATTATGTGGCTCCCATTGTATTTGCTTTCATAAAAACTATAAAAGCAGTTGACTACAATGGATTAGTTTAAGAACAATAATAATGATACTTGACATTTATACAGAAGTTTCCATTTAAGTTTCTCAGACTGCCTTCACAAAAATAGGCATTAATATCCCTATTTTGTAGATCAGGAAAATGAGGCATAGTGAAGTGAAATAACTCATTCAAAACCACCCAGCAAGTCCTTTACAGTCATGAAAAGCAGCATATTTTTGTCTCCACGTTTTATGCTCTAATCACTAGACCACAGCAATCAGAATGGTGTATAATCAAGGCAGCACTTTGATTATAATTTGAAAGCATAATAGTAACCAAGCATCCCTCCAACTTCTTTCCCCTCAGTGTGTAAAAAAAAATGACTGCCCAAATTCACATTTAAAACCCATCAGCAATATTCCTCACAGTCTTTTCCTTTCTTCCTTATTTATCATTCTCTCTATCCTTCAATTACTTCTTAATCCTTTCCTTTCTCCCTCACTTCTCATTCACTTCAGACACCCACAGAGAAGCCACTCAGCCTCTGTCTGGCCCTTCTCATATAGAGACTTTCGCCCTCGGTATAGTTTATTAAAGAACTCATGCAGTATAACTATACACAAGCCACAAAAATCCTAATGACCAGCTTAAGACATAAAAAGAGCCATGCGGGAAATGCAGTGAGAGGCATTTAAATTTAATTAATGATTTTCTGCAAGGACAGGAGGGCGGTTAGATGTCACAAGGAGCACCACAGACACATGCTGGTCGCCTCAGGCATGGCCACTATTCCTATTCTGTAGCAGGAGAATATAAGGATATTTAAAGAATGTAGCGAGTATGAAGAACACACAGATAGAGCATGCCTTCCCTTGCATGGCCAGGTCTCCTGCACATCTCAGCCCCGTTGTTACTAGCCTGTGTTCCCCCACTGTGGCCATGGTGCAACTCTCTCAACCTTCTTCCAGATGTCTCACTACCTCTCTTCAGCTATCGAGGGCATCAGCCAAGAGCAGAGCCACCACGACTCATCGTCCCCCAGGTGCCTGCTGGGGCATGAGCAACCCCCGTGCAGCCTGCAGGGCAGCCCCTTTTTTGTTGCTTCTGCAGCCTGCTGCCATCCTCACCAAAGCCCTGTGAGCCCCTTGTGATGTGCCCACGGTTGGCAATGCCAGAGGAAAGGCGGCCTTCCTTAGGTCGGGCAGCCCAGGATTTTGTTGTTGGAGCCAGAAGTTCTTATTTCTAGGCTTCAGAGACATGCCTGTATGATTTATCTAGAAGTTGCTTTCTTATCAGCAGTTGTAGATTCAGTACAGCCTGACTGTCTGATGAAACAACCACAGGAATGGATCTTGTTTGCCTCTGTACAGAGGAAAGTGCAAGACATTCACATCACAAGAATCTAACACCTCAAGCTGCCTTGCAAACATAAATTAGCCTACGCTATATCCCTTTGGGGTGAACTTAATAGGGTAACATTTTCCAAATGCATCAATGCCCTTTAGGATGAGCCTAAATCACCTAGATGCCTTGGAAAATATTAGCCACTATCCCCCACCAGAGTTAAAGCCAGTTGGCCGAGGTCAGCCAGCAAGCCTGTCACCCAGCCAGAAGGAACACCTCAGCAATCAGCCAGCCAGCCCATCGCTCTCACGACTGATCAAAATAACCAACCCATGCAGAAAGCTGCACCGCAAAGCAGCTGATGGAGCAAACTTCAAAACTAATTACTACACACACAGAGAAGCTCTCCGGCCAGAAAGACCAGCACAAGTTAGGAGGTATGCTTAAAGTCTTACAGAACAGACACAAGAAAGCATATATAACTCCTAAGACCAACAATAAGGCAATGCTGTTAATGAAACTCTTTCAAAACCCAAACGATACAGATCATCCTTTTGGAGTAATTTTCAGTCCGCAAAGATGATGCTAAAATCATGTAGTATTTTCTGTTTTGTCACAACAGGTTGCCGTTAGAGTCACAGCCCAAACTAGCAGTAATTCGCAGGTTGAGGAGTGATCTGAAAGGGTAGCAGAAATGCTAATTTAAGCACACTTTCAACTTTCCAGGTCTTTGTTTTCAGACCTTAACCCTGGAAGGCTTCATTAGACATTAAACTTACCATATGGAGCCACTATGGAAGAACAATTTAAGAGTTTTCCATTGATACCTGCTTTTATCAGGCAAGAGATAACTAATCCTTCCCTGGCGATTTCCCCGCATTGTTAGTTTGCTTCAAATCCCTAACGTTGTCTAATTGCCTTTTTTGTTATGTGAATCTCCAGCCATGCACAATAGTGAACCTTGGCTGCTTACACAGTGGGACAGGTGCTTTAGTGGCTGCAGGGCTCATAATTAAGCACATACAGAGCTATTAATCATTTCAGTTTACTCTGAGGCACAAACCTGAAATAAGTCAGGCCACTTTCCTAAGCAAAACAATAGCTTAATTGTAATAGGCAAGGCAAAAGAGTTTTGAGAGGTAGAGTTTCAGAAACTAGAGCAAATCCTCCTCCCCCCCCCGGCAAAATATTCAGGCAAGACAAGAAAACACACTGTAATTTAAGAATTAGGGGGTTTAATAATTTGCTTTCAACGAAAGATGAAAATTAATTTGAAGATAATCTTATAGCCTCACACAGCCCCTTCATTTCCTTTAGATGCTGGATTCTTCAATATGGGGAAAATTTTCAGTACTCTTATTTATATTCTGTGAACTGTAACACTAATCATCCTCGTGATAATAATGGTGTTTTTTTTCACACAACGTGGATTTTTAAATAGAGCTGGGGTTTTCAAAAGAGTCTATGAAACTAAAGCATAAACTTAATTTCCAAAGTATTCTTAGGTTTTTATTTTTAAGTAACTTACACAACAAAAGGATGAAAAATCCTTTGTTGGAAGCAATGTAAGAAGGCATATTTAAAATCCCATTAGATGCTTACAGATTCTTATCTGTTGCTTAAAGTACCCACATAAATTTAAAAATTTGGCTGCAACACGTATATCCTTAGAGAGTTCAATATACTTGGCGCCCAGGGATTTTGGAAATGGGATCTAGACTACTGAAAATATTAGCAAGTAGTAGTATCATAATCTGTCCGACACACGTGGAATGTTAAAATTGTCTTAACCCTTTTGTTCCATCATTTGACTAGAATATATGACTTACTGGGAGAACTCTGGAATTCTAAAGCTAGCTCTACCTTCACGAGAAAACTGCATGGAAATCAGTCCCTCGATCCAGAACTGTGCTTTAGAAATCTTGCTGGAATGATTAGCATCCTTCTCGACTTTGTACTGCTACGTTAAGTAGACAAATAAGAAAAGGTTTGTTTGAAACACTGCTTTCTACAACAAAATAAAGCAGGAAACTACATTAACTGTTAAGACTTGCCTGGCAACTGCTGCAACTAACTAGCACATAACAAGAAGGAGTAATATAAAAGTCAGCAATTTAGTTTTATATATATAATTATAGTTAATAAAGGGTCTGTTGTTTAATGAGATTTCTCAAAATGGAAGATGGAAGAGACACTGCATTTTCTCCCATATTAAACTCAAAAGGATCATTAGAGACATCCAGAACGTGGATTACAATATAGTACATCTCCTATGCTAGTAGAGTGCCACAACCTAGCTTAGGGTGAAGTTCACCTAGCAATAACTACAGTTAATGTTTGCATATTATATCTAAATGTGAGCTGCTCCATAGAGGTTCCATTTTGATGATCACCTAGCTGTATGCTCCCACCACCTTCCTCAAGGCAGAGGTATCAATCACACAAGGCAGTGTGTCAGCTCCGCCCTTTTACTGAACGCAAAATCTGCCCTGAATAAGAACAGCTAAATACGATGAGTGGTATGTGGTGAGTTCAGCAGCTAAGCAGAAGACCCACCTAGTCCCACGGCTGCACCATCTGATGCATGGGCAGGGGGTGATGCAGGTGGCAGAGAGGTCACATAAAGTGCATCCTAAAAACAGGCTCTCAGCCCAGACATTTGCAAAGAAGCAAGTATGTTACAGCAGGCACAGTCTCAATTTGCTGCTATGGCTTGCCCAGCACCAAGTGAAGTTGCTAGGATGGTGAGGGCTCTTAAAGAGCTTGCAGTATCAACTTTGTCTCTGTATAGCCTGTCACTGCAGCATGTGAAGCGGTCCCCTGGGGATCTGTCCCTCATAGCAGGCAAGGAGCAAGGGCTGGTGTGCTGTTCCTGCTCTGTGAGCTCCCACAGGGCAGGAGAGCAGCAGGCTGGACCTCTTCGGATGGCAGCCTAATGACCACCTGCAGGGCAGGGCTCAGCACGCTTGTATCTTGGACATGAAAAATACACCATTTCAGCTTTATGGTAAGCACCCGAGGCCCAGGCTTGCTGTATTTGCCAGCTGGGCTCTCCTGCTGCTTGCCTGTCTCCCACACTCATTCTATCTGATCCTCTCAAGGAGAAAAAGGATCTAGAAGAGCTTGTGGAAAACTTTACACACAGCAGCACTCGAAAAAGAGATAAGAAGAAGGTGCTGGTGAATAATGTAATGGCGTAGTCTACTTCAGTGGGAGATACTCATCTGACTGATGAATTCCATTTCTGACACGCTACTGAAAGGATGGTGCAGAAACAGCTTTAAAAAAGCAAAGGGGACAATATTTGCCAGGGAATTTGGTACCAACACACATTCTAGGTAGACGTTATGAAGTGTGAAATGATGGCCTAGAGCTGGTCTTAGGGAAATCAGCGGTAAAATTCCATATACATTAATAGAAGCAGAGTAAATCCAGTATTGACTACTTTTGAAAAGTCTGACTCTTTAACAGTAAGAGTATTTATTTCCTAAATGTCATACTATATATAAATTAAGGATATCAACAATTCAGAAGAGCCACTCCTGCTCAAACCCTAGTTAGAAGAGAAGCCCTTTGAATAAATTTAATAGAGCCTTACTGAAGCCACTGGTCTAAAATAGTATTAATGCAATAGCTGACTAAACCTGAATAAAACATGCACTGGTATATAAATGCAATAGCAGAAGCTATCTGAAAGAAAAAAACAGCAACCCTGACTGTCACTGGTTCAGCACATAAAGAGGTGGACAAGTGACTGTGGTCAGGATGAAGTCATTCTCACCATATAGCATCAGGCAACTGGCTGAGTGCAAAGCTGCCTGAGGTTCAGCAAAGTCAGCCTGGTGACATGTGGAGCAGATGCTGAAAGTCTGACAGCTGGAAATGTTGGAAGCACTTGTCATCAGGAGGTGGCAGGAAGCTTATGTCAGCTGGAAAAGAGCCTGGATGCTTGTTGCTAGGGCAGCAGAGAGGGTTTTGACAGATAAAAGTGTTGGTGAGCGACTACTAAAGATAAGACAGCAGATCCCTGGGATGGCAGAGGAGGGCTGGTTCTTCAAGTTTATCTTTAGAGATAGGGATACAACAAGTCACAGCAAAGCCCCAGTTTGGGGCAGGGACTTGCATAGTCCTCAAGTCATCTGCTGCTAGCTTAATCCCAGAAAGGAATTATTCATCTGACATTTCATGCTCATTCTCTGTGTTATGGTATAAAAGCTACAGTTAGCAGGGAGGTTGCAGATGAGGAGGAAAGCAAGGGGCGGGGAGAAGAAAATACTGATCTTTGGGAACAGTTAGATTTGCTAGACTTGACCTTGAGAACCTGAATGCCCAAAGCTTGCATATGCTTAGGTCTGCACGTGGGAAAGCACCTTCTTTTAGTATTTTAGTTTCCTCTGGAGGCATTCAGAGTAAAGCAATGAAGACGTAGCAGATGCGTCTTTGAGTCAATCTTATTTGGTCCTGAAAAAAAAAAAGGCGAAGAAAGCCCAAAGTTTCTTAACTGAGGAGATTGCTAAAATGTAAGTGTGTTAAAGAATAGAAAGAAAACCTGAGGATGATGAAAAATGCAGTCTTCAGAAAGACTGAAAAGTAAAACCTTTTTAGTAGCTGGTTTTACTGCAACGCCAGTAAAAATACTAGAAAACAACAAAAAATAGAAAGTCTGTTGCGAGTCTTTTTTTTAAAAAAAATTACCTCAAATGTACAATATTGCTCAGAGATTTTCCAGAGCAAGAGCCTCTTCAAAAAATGTTATAAGAGTTACAATATTGGTAGCAATTCTAGATAAATGGAAAGCCCAAAATCTTCATCAGTTTTCACACTATGAGAAGTTCCTTTAACCAAGCACAGCTGGCTGAACTTTTTTTCATTAAATGGTTTATTGCTCTGGATGACACAAATAAGTTGGGGAAATTCACCTAGTGCTGTTTCTTTTTCATTTCCAAGGTTGGGAGTGGACATTTTGGAAATTAAATATTCGAGTTCTAGTAGCAGACTTGCACAGTGAGTGGCATTATCTGTACTCACTCCTGCACACTCAAATAGGTATGTGAGACAAGATGGCAAACGGTTGTCTAAGCTGTGGGAGATCCAGATTTAAATCTGTCCTCTCCTGCCCTCAGTGCTCTGTTTCCCAGTTCACATCAAGAGTTCAACTGGTAACCAGAGATTTTGGTAGCTACATGCTTGAATGGGGAGTATGCTGGGTATTTCACTCTCACCTTTTGCTACTGAAGCTTTTTGCAATAGTATAAAATTATAGAATAAATCAGATAAAGAACAAGCTTATGGCCTGATGACTAGGTTACTCACTTTGCACAGCAGTGGGAGAATATGAAAGAGAGAGGTCAGAGCCCATCTCTGATCCTCAGCCTCTCTCGTGCCCCTGTAGATGTGTGCCATGGTCGCACATCAGACTTGTAAACAGAGAAGATCTAGCACAAGATATCTGACCCACAAGTTCCGATTTTTTCTTGTTTGATCCACTAGGGTTATTTTTTAATCTAGGCATTCTAGGAAACAAACAGATTTCCATCCCAGAATACTTCATTTCCAGCGTTAAGACTTTCATCCGAGTGTTAGGTGGACCTTACTAAAAGCTTGAAGCAGTTTGGAGTCTTGAATTTAAGTTGTTAACATCCCGGGTAAATTGCCCTACTCATTCAACCAGTGGATAAAACGGGAGTGTTGGGACTACTTCCCCCTCATGTTTATGATCTAATACTTTGCTTTTATTAAATGTACCTGAAAACCAAATGAAACAGTTTGCCAGGTGTTAAAAAATGTCTCTATAACCTCAAATCAATTCTTGTTGCTGTGCTGACAATTCTAAAGAAATGAAGTTTCCATTCAGTCCATAACATTTTTTTTCAGTTCAGCTGCCAAAATACTTTAAACCCAGCAACTATTTGCACAGCCCTATAAATTAGGTTTACTAAAGGAAACAATTAGCAAGCCTGTAGCCTACAGAAATTTCAGTTGGTGCTGCTACAGTGCATTGTTTAAGTAATTAGAAAATGATTCCAACTATTGTAAGTATTTGCAACACAAATGCGGAGCACATAGATGCTGTCCTGTTAATAATGGCAGCTATAAAAAGATTGAAAAGCTAGTCTGCAGAGAAGGTCACATGCTTATGAGTCTAACCAGTATATGCTTTTCATTGTCACCGAATAGCAATATTAAAATAAAATAGGACCGTACAGGGAAATGTGCTCCTGCACTGCTAAATTTGCGAGAAATCAAAAGATACAGCTGTGTCACGTACTCCATTAAACAGATAAGCATCTGAATAAAGATACAAATATAATAATTCATGAAATTAAGGTGTACCACCAAAATAGAATTCTGTATGAAATACCGGGCAGAGCTATAAAGTCAGCAGCAAGATGTCATGAAACCAAAATGAGTTTCCAAATGAGTGTCTATTTCCAAATGGAAACAGCATTAATCATAAATGTTGATCTTATAGAAACTAATTTAGCGGGAAAACTGAGCAGAGATGCTCAAACCACGATTTAATATACTCTATAATCCTGAAATACAATTAATCTCCTTAAGACAGTAACACATCTAAGCAATAATTTCAATTACAGCCTTAAAAAATTCCGCACCTCAGATTTAGCTATTAAGCTCTAGAGATAGGCTAGCAGCCAGATGTTTATAAACTCTTTTCAGGTTACAATTTAGTTACGGTTAGAGGGTTAGACAATGTCCTCTCATTTAGCTCTTCAACTGACTAGCTTAACCATTATTTGCAACTACACTAGGCGTATGCACCCTGCTGGCTGCTACTTTCCAATGCCAAGTCATCTATTTCCCTGCTACTGCTAGGCTGAGCCTGTTCCATTCATCCCCTAGACAGCCTCCTTTCAGGGGAGCATTACAGGCTCAACAGACCTCTTTGTTGGAGTTCTATTTACACCACCATTTTTTGTTACTCAGATTGTGAAAGGAAACAACAGGAGATGGAGAGGAGACGGACTGCTAACACAGTGGACCAGAAGTCATCAACCTTGGTTCTTTGAAGTGATATGCACAGTAAACACGGAAACCGTACCAATACGTGAAATAACCTGGTGGTCTAAGTGCAATTCCCAATAGACACGTGGGTCTATATCTACAAAAGTCAGCATCATAATCAGCAATAACTGGCAACCTTCCTCGTTATTTACAAAGAACAGCAGTGTAATTATTCATCCGGCTCCCATTGATTGTAATAGGATTTGGCTGGATAAATCCCCATGTAACTCTTTGAAAATTTGGGAGCTTTGGGGCAGTCGCTGCTCAGAGGTGCAAAACTGAACACAGATTCACATGGAATGTGTTCCCTTCCGAACACAGCTAAAATGCAGCAGCAAGTATTGTGAGCCTTTGACCCTGTTGCTGCTGTCTCAAAGCTGTTGTGAGGCAGAAACACACCTCCCTGCAGCAGGACAGCACAACGACCGTGTGCCTCCCCGGACACAGGAGTGCTGGAGCACATGCTGACCTTTGAAGGCATGTTTAATTCCCTTTGACTCCAGCAAGACTAAAGCACGCACACGACTACTTCGTGGCACAGATTTCAGCATGTGACCCAGAACGTAAGGCATATGCCAGGGGTTCGAAGACCTCTCAGTGGCTTCATTTGTCAGGTTTTAGCTGGCGAAGCTACTTTGCATACACACCATGCTGCTTCAGCAGCTGCCTCCCCAGTACGCCATGGGCCGGCACGTTCCTTGCCCACACCACAAAGGCTTTTGCAGCCACATCGCTTCACTCCTGTGAGCCACCCTGTTGACTTCAGTGGGAGCAACACTCAGCATTTCAGTGAGCGATAGCAAGACCAAGACTTTAGATGCCGAGGTGAAAGACACAGGCAGTTGAACCACAAGCTGAGCGGACATAAAGGGCTTGGGTTCAGTGAACTTTGCACCATTCACAGACTTCCTACACAGGAGAGCAGCTCCAACAGGGGTATATGCATATCGCTCCTGTCTTTGCTGTACTCTGACTGAAATACACCCGTTATCCCTCAGTTTATTGGAAGATTATTCATCTTCTTTACTTAGTGCAGCACCCCATCACACAGCTCCAGCTTCCTCTCCAGCTCTCCGCTGTGCTACTACTCCTTTCTGAGCTTTCCCGAAAGGTAGCTCCACACTACTTTGGTTGCCAGATTTTAAGTTTGCAAGTGCATGGCACTCTGCTCCCACTAGTCATGCCTTCCCAGAACTCTCCCACTCTCTGCTACCGTTTTCCAAAGTGATGATGCCTTAGACAACATAAACACCACCGGAGGCAAAAGTAATGTTGCTTCTCTATGATCATTATTTCCCATTTCTACAGAGGGACAGATGCCAGATTGTGCTGTTGTGTAAGACACGTCTACATATGTTGCCTTTACCGTGAGTCCCCCGCCAGTCTTTCAAAATATTTTATCTGTGCCTGAATTCTGGGGTCCTGGGATGATAAAGGTCTCACTGTTTTCATTTTATGAAATGCGCATTTTTAGACTTCCTTTTTCAGAGGAAAAAAAAAAAAAAGAAAAGAAAAAGAGAACCCTAATAGCTAAAAAACTGTAAGGGACTAAGATGAATTGTATTGGTATCGTGGAAAAATTTCTATTCCTAAACCAATCACATCATTGGGGGAACAGGGAGATTGGCTCTTGAATTTTCATTATTTGAAGTAAAGAGTTTTGCTTCCCTAACTTTTGCAGATATGAGGAGAAACACATTTTCATGTCCTGCTTTATGGCAAATTAACTTACTATTTCTCCCTTGTCTGGTGTGCTTTGCTGCTTTTTAAGAGCACCTCCTTCACAAAATAAAAATGTTCTTACTTTATCTGACAATAGCCAGAGGCTGGACATAAAATAGACAATGCACAGAGCACAGTGTGTGCGTGCATGTTTCAATGCATAGAAATTTGCACTTTTAATTTTAACCAGTGCCAATGACAACTAAAAGAAATAGCTTTTCAACTTTTCAAGAAGAGGTCCCATTTTTGCATTTTACAGGGTAGTTAGAAAAACAAAATTTTATTGCCTGTATAGGGGAACAATTTTCAGTAATTTAAGCTTATAGTGAAACCAGCTGATGTCCGTCTTGCTTTATCCATATTGCTTTATTCTTTGATCATAAATGTATCCAATCAATATTTTTATGTTATTTTACTTTCTTGGTAAATTGCGTGCATCATGAGATATAAAAAAAGTATACTAGTTACTATTATTTTCCTAATGGGTTTTCTTTTCCAGTATAGTATTGTATTGTACTTATCACACTGAGAATTTGCCAAAATTAACTGACAGACCTGCTCTGGAGCTTCAGCAGTTCTGACATTCCCACGAAAGTTCCAAGAAGAAAAAAAATAATCCTTTATTTTTTGCTTCCCAGGAGTCCCAGAATCCAGCCTAGTCAGCCAGAAAGAGTTGTTTCCTTCTAAGGCCAAAGCAAGACTTTTAAGTATATTAAGTTTATGAAAACACAGACGAATCCAGTAGAGCAGTCTTTAGGGGGGAGCTCAAAGAATTAAATTTAAAGTGTTTGTTGCATTCTGTTGAATGGTGGAGTAAAGCTAACAACTGACAGGGCTGCGTGGTTGTCAAGAGATTGAGATGGAAAAACAGGGCCCCAAATGTTAATTGCACGTCATTTAAATCGCTATGATTCACTTTACATTATCTTACACATCCTTGGCTTTGATTAGATTTCTGCCAAGTGCTCTGAGACTCTTGTTTGATAAGTGTCAAAGGTACAGTATGTGCGTACCGAATATGGGCACTGTTTTTGTGCAGAAACGTTCTTCTATTGCCTAGTCTCATTTCAGCTGCTTATTAAAACACAGAAGAAACAAACGGAAAAAGTAGGATAAAAATACATACAAATTTTCCCTTGAATATTTCTGCTTTGTCAGAGGTAAATGCACTTTAGCCTTCCAACTTTCACCAAAAGAGATCCTGCTGGTGCATTTTAAAGAACACTTGGAAATATAAAGCTACTACTTTTATAACAGAACAATTTTTAGGGATTTAAGCTTATTGTGAAGTTTTTGCAGCATATTCTGAGTTAAATGGCCAGTATGGAAACTATACAACAAAATTCCATAAAATTATGATATGCAATCCACTGTGTTATTTTTGTAAATGAAAAAATGTATGTACTCATAGGGAAATATACCCCCATCCCACTATCCTTCCCAGATAAGGCCTTTCCTTCCCACCAGTGGCTGATATTAATTAATTATATTACTGTAGCATTTATTTATGCACGTACTAGGGGCTGCACACAGCCCTGCCACACAGGGAGAAATTTGTGGCAAAGACTGTACCTGTCTCGCTGGCAGGAGGCTCCAGCTGGAGAATCGGCCAGCTAGCAGGGAACAACTTGTGAGGCCGCCGTACCTGAACAACACTCGGTGTCAAACGCCAGCAGCCCCAAGCTGTTCCGTACCAGTGCAGAGCTGGGCACTGCAGGGGATGCCACCGGGTGAGGGTCAGCCCCTGCTTCCCTTCATGGCAGGACTGATGTCTGCTATGTGGGAGCACATATCGACTAACTATTGGTATGTCTCCCTCCGTACAACAGAGACACACTAAAAACCTCCTCCTGCGCCGTACAAAAAAAAAAAAAGGACCATGTGCAAACCCTCAGCACATTGCCACTCAGGAACGAAGCACTTCATGTCTGCTCGGGACTTGCACGGGTGGCCATCTCTTCAGGATCCTCAATAACAGACTTAGAAAGGGCCAGGGGACCACATACCACCTCCATTTTGGTGTCTTGTTCATCAGATAACAAAATTAAGTCATTATTTGGCACCGACAAACAATGATAAAGTTTGATCAGCTGCTGCCTTTGGAGGCTTCAAGCAGCCTGCTCGAGGGATCTCAAACAGGCCACTTCCCCACAGCTGCTCGTCCGGCACACAAAGCAAACACAACAGAGAGAATATTTAATAAAGACACATACGTCCTGTCTTGTGTTTAAACGGGGTAGCAGAGGTGGGAGAGGCCAACAGCTGTGGTCTGGGCTGCAGGCACCCAGCCAAGCGTTAGGGTGGACGGAGGAGGATGCTGCCTTGTCCATCCCAAGGCTGGCCTGGAGCAGCACTAACGCTCAGAACCCGGCTGGTGACAGCGGCGCCACTGAACCTCAGAGTGAGAAAAACCCCAGACATTTTGCATAACAATTCTGTGACTCGGGCTGGAGGAGTGGGAACGTGCGGGCAATGCCGAGCTGAGCCCGGCACCCTCCCGCCCCAGCACTGGCATCTCGGGGCCCTGTGTGCCCCCCACCACTCTACTGCCAAATGGCTGCCCACCAGTGCTGCTGCTGAGGGGCCATGGGCTCGGACAGCCGCTCCTTCCTTCCCACTGCAGATGGGGGCACGGCTACCACCATGGCGGTGGCGTGGGTCCTGGAGGTGCAGCAGTGGGGTCAGAGGGAAGAGGAGGAGGAGGGAAGAGGAGGAGGAGGGAAGAGGAGGAGGAGGGAAGAGGAGGAGGAGGGAAGAGGGCAGCTGGAGGTGTGGGGTGTCTGACTGAAGCCATATGTGTGTCTGTATACAGGTGTGTGTGTAAGAGGTGGTGTTGGCTGTGCAATGAGGAGCTGCATTTTTAGCCCCGTTGCCCTGCAGGCTGCCAGGGAGCAGGGACCTTGGGGGAGGCTCAGGCGCTCCCCAGGCCTTCACAGCAAGGGGCAGAGAGAAACCTGCACTTCTAAACCTAAAGCCAGCGCTCCTGCCGCGAAATACAGAGGCATTTGTGCTTCCCAGCCCTCCAGCTTGGCATCGCCCACCTCTCCTGGCCCAGCTCAGCAGGGCCCAGCGCCCCTGGGGAGTGAGGCTGTCGGGCCTTCCTTTGCCTCTACACTTTTTTCCTTCCCTCTTGGAAAATGGAGCCATCAAGAAACTTTCAACCTTTCCCTGCCCTCCTACAGATTTTGTGGGATTTTATAACAGCTGGCACAGGGTGAGATGGTAGTTCTCTATACAACTTTATACATTAATCATAATTACTTTTCTTTAGGAGTGCAGCAGTATGGAAAAGCCCCAGCACAATTTTTGGGTGCTTAGTGACTAAAGCATAAATAAGAATACATGCACCTTCGCCCAACAACCTTGCCATCTACTTTAAAACAAGACAATAAACGCTGGAAAATTAGTACAACACTGCAATAAAGATGAGATAATGATAAAAGTATTTAGAGAAACTACTTTTTTTCCAAGATTTAAAAAACCGCAAAAAACACAAACAACAAGACTCTCAGTCATCCACCTGAGGAAATTAAAGGACACATCAGGACATCTGCTTGTCTGCTCTGAAGCTTGTATTTCACTCCAGTGTAAATATACTGGGATTTACCTGGACTGTGACAAGAAAATAGTGCTTCTATTCACATAAAAACCATCCTTTTAAGCCAGTATTATTTTATTGTTCTGTTCTGTACAGTTTTTGGTGGATAACATTAGTTTACACCTCATTAGCAAGTACTTTTTACCCAGCAGCCAGAAGAGAGGCCCTGACTGAACAAGTGGCATCTAGTCGTTATCCCCGTCTGCTGCTGACAGATGCTGTGTTTAGACAGGAGTTTTGCATTTACAGCAAATAGTTTCTTGCCAGGTCACAGTTTGCCACTACTGAGGGGACACTGGCAAGGGCAAGGTCATGTCCACGGCCGTACATTCACTGATGTTACAGTCCTCAGCTGGATCTGAAACTTTTAATTGTGCTTTTCCTGGGGGCCAAATAGAACTTTCAGATACCTGTCCTCTCTCCATTGCCAGCACCCATACTCTCCCTTGCTCCCATGCCACACAGCAGCCCCCAGTGCTCTCCCCTATGTTGTGTAGCCAGCCTTCACTGGGGGTTACTACAACCACTGCTGCACACACAGCACTGTGCTGCCATGTAGTATTTGCCGCAACACATTGCATTTCTCCACGTATATGCTACTTTTGTTCTTTGTTCTCCCAACCCCTGCACCACGAACTGCAGCACCCAGGTAGCAGCATCTCACGGTACTTTCCTCAACCTCCTATGGAGAAAGCCCACCCTAGCTGCCTTGGTCTTTGCCTTGTGCGGCACGGCCACCTAGTAGAGGGTAGCCCTCACCACCAAGCCATTGCCACTGCCATAGGGGAGGAGGAGAGCGATTGGAGGTTAATAAGGGAAGTCTGGAGATGGAAGGATTCATTTGGCTGTGCAGTATCCAAAATAAAGCTAAAAGCACTGCACGGACTGTAATTTTGTTTCCTTTTTTTAACCACTGCCACATCCAAATTCTGGCACAGGTAGGCTGATACTTAAAGAAAAGGTGTCTTTATTAGTATGTGTTGGGGAAAAAAACCAACACAACAACAACAACAAAAATCAGTATTTTGCACAAGTTCTTCACTTTAATAAGTTGGAAAGTATACTAATAGAATATGATTAAATAATAGCAAATGGTCTGTTGTCTTTGAAATAAAACTAATTTTATTTTTAAGGCCCAATAGCCTTCCCCTTAACTGGTCCCTAGCTTGCTACAGAGTCAAAATGTTACCAAGTACAATGTTGAGAAAAGTGCAATCTAAACTATCTCAAGAGTATTTCCAATTTCATTGCATAGTAACAGCGATGGTTAGCAAGATATGAATGCATTTTCAGAATCTGCAAGTTCTCAGTTAATTGCTAGCTGCTAAACAAATAAATAACAGTGTGAATTGAAACGCATCTCTTCTTTGAGCTATATAATGTAACTGCTGCAATTTAATTCAGCTCTAACGAGATTAGAGTTTGCAAATGTGTAGTCTGGTACTTTTGTAAAGGTACATTAGCATACATACGAACTATAAAAGCAAGACTCCATTTCACGGTATTTGCTGACTAAGATTAGAATTCCAACACCTTTACTTGACTCTGCAAAAGTATAGTGAAGACTTTTTCCTTTTTTTTTTTTTTCCCCCCCTATTCCCTCATGACCTCCAAAGACAAGAGATCAGGAGCTGCTTGCCTCATACTTTTTCTGACAGAAACAGCAAAAGGAGCTGAGGAAGCAGAGTGGCAGCTGGGCGTCTAGATGGGTTTTAAGTTTCTGCTAGATTCAGCTGTATCTTTTGGCACTTAAATTCTTCTAAAAGTCTACATCTTTCCCCAAGTGAATGGTGACTTGGATTCCCTGTTTCTCCCTTAGACAAGTACAAAGTGCCACACAGGTACTTCAGGCAGATGGTAAAACTGTAGCATATCTCCAGAGCAAAATGCAAGGACAGATCACCCATAGGGCTAAGATGTACATGGCAAAAACCAACATAAAGTAGCACCTTGACACTTCACATTATATTAACAACGACAACCACCATCACCAAACATGGACATTTCAACTGAAAAACAGCAAACACTCATAAAAATTGGAAAAATGTATCCCCTTGAGTTTTATAATTTTTATAGAAAATTTGAAGACTACTTTACAGAATTGGAAGATTTTGAAGGAAAAAACAAGAACTAAACCCCATCTTTGATAACAACCTTTTCTGACAGAAACCAGTTCGGAACCAGAAGTACTACCTTTAGACTTCATTGAATACTCTCGAATTCCCCTTTTCAGCCTTTTTTGTGTGAGCTTTATGGTGTAGCTGTACAGCTGCCTAATTAGAGTAGCTGAAAGATCAGACCTACACCTTTTTGATTAAGTCTAGGAGACGTTTCATTTAAACCTCAGCTTGCTTATTTTGTTGCAGTGATTTTGTCCCCATGTACTGAAGAATAAAAAGAGAATTCACTACCACAGGAGGCTCAGAGGGACAGTGAAATATCCATCTATGGAGATATTAATAACTCAGCTGGACTGAGGCCTGAGCAACCTCATGTCCTTCACTCTCTTCTGCACTGGAGGTTGGTCCAGATAACTGCCAACATCCCTTTTGGCTGAAGTTAACTGTAGGTCCATAGACTACACCACCACCCCCGTTGGTCAGTCACCCTGAGGGAATTCATTAGCTGCACCCATCATACATGGCAGCCATTGAAATTACGTGACTGCCACCCTCGGCATAGCTGCCGGTTTCCAAGGAGCTTCCAGGAGAGAGGGACAGAGGGAACTTGCCAACCTGTCCAGCAACTCACAGGACGGAAGGGGTGGTGAGAGTTAGGGGAAGAAAATCCATCTGGCTGTTGTTCACCATGAAGTTATAATATTTGTTTTGAATGTGTTTCAGGAAAATGATTTATTATCAACAGAGGAACAATGGAAGTAAGTTAATTTACATATTGCTTGCAAATGTTTTGTTAAATGTATATTTATAGTGATACCAGAAACCTTTAACATTTTGTTCACAGAAGTGTAGTTAGTAAAGAATTTTCTTTTCTTTAAAAGTTTTACTGGAACTTTTTATTCTGTTAGTTTAATCAGCTCCTCAGCCAAACAAAATAGAGAACAGCTTTATAGCAATCATTACGGAGACTGCTGTTGTAGTACAATGTTTTCGTCTAGGTACAACAAATATAATGCTTCCTGTCCTTGTAAGTCTAATATAAAGAAACTGTTCTTTAACCATCATTTTAATGCCTGCCTGAGGCGGGGCGAAGAGGAAAAGCTCGTTATCTCCCTGTTGCTGCCTTCGATTTTCTTAGGATGCACATGAATTATGCTATCTCCAGCTATAGGCTTGGCCTGCCAGCGTGGCCACCACCGGTGCGCTGCCCGTAAGGGGGCACCCTTGATTGCAGCCTGAGAGACACCAAGTGCATCACACTGATGAGCTGCTTCGAGACACTTAATTGAAGCATGCTGTTGGCAAAGATGTCATACTCTGTGGTGCTTGCAGAAAGCTGGGAAGAAAGACATGTTTGATGCTGGTATCGGTGCCTGCTTTGGTGCTGTGGCATCTCAGCGCAGCATCCACCATGTAGCCATTTCTTTTTAAATGGAAAAAAGCATGGCTACTCCTGCACTTCTGCTTCTGAAGAAGGGATGGGAAGGAACCACAGGTTTTAAACCTATATCCAGATTTCTGCAAAGTCAAAAGTTTTAATTGGATTCGAAGTTTGGCTAACATGGGATAGCAAGTAATAGCAGCAAAGAATGGCTTCAGGCTTTTGCATAGTTCCTTGCTTAAATCTGGATCCCAACTGGTTTAACACTGGCTGTGTCTGAACAGAATAGCTGCTGCCCATCAGCCACCATGACACAAGGTCTTGATCTGCAAATTGTCCAGGGCAGGCATCAACCAGAACATGCTGCAGGTCCATTCCAGCCCATATGTACTGTGTTTCTCCCCACAGGGACCAGAGCATGGAAAGGGGGGGGAGACAGTCCATGTCTGTCTCTTTAGCTTTGTTTCAGGGTGCAGTTGGTGTGCACTCAGTGCATACACCGATCTAGGAGCCAGAAGGTGCTGTTGAGTCCTGAAATGTAGGCACAGCAAGCTCCATGTTGGAGGAAAACTAACATCCAAGTTAATTTGAATCAAGCTCAGGTGAAGATGAAGATTCTTACTACAGGGGTATGAGGCTCCAATCTACACAGAAGCTCACTCAGCTGTAGTTGTGAAGGATGCTTCAAGACAATCCCTTCCTTTCTTAGGTGCTCAAGAAAACTCTCATTAACTCTAGAAGGAAGATAAATACCATCTACAATTCTCACTTTATAGGGAAGGAAGGTGAAACAGGGGTTTAAGCCCTCCTCTGAGTTTGCATTTACCTTGGGCTAAAAGATTATGTAAGACTCAGAGCTGCGATTATGAAATGTCTGCTTAAAATTCATAGGCACTATGTATTTGTGGCTATATTTATGTTCAGGACTGAGTTACTAGATAAACAAAAGAAAAAAAAGATTACTTTAAATTTCCTTTTTCAGGATAATAGTTCCAATAGTTCTTTGGTTACACAGACCAAGTAATCTCATCTAGTTTGTTACCTTATATCTTCATGCATAACAATGCTAAACTATTTCCTCATAAAGTGTCTCTCATACATAGGCTGACTGTCATCTCTAGGTATAACAAATCAATCTAGACCTTTTTTTTTTTCTTTCTTTTTTTTTTTTTTTAAATAGCACACATATTTTCTTTTCAGGTTGCAACATCAGAACATACATGCAAAGCACCATGGCTGTGAATCAATGCATATGGAGGTGGTTCTTGTTCTCATTGCAGACTCAGTTGTGGCCCAGATTTTGCTTGTTCAGTGGAAGCAAAGACATTGTCGATCATACAAGGTCAGTAAGACAGCAGTTTTGGAGCTGTAGTGGTTAAGATATCATCTTTCTCAGGTAACAACTGGGAGTCATGACATACTCTTGAGCGTTTACACCTAGCCAGACAACTGAGTCTCTGTGGAAAGCAGCAAGCTATGCCTTTTGGTCAGGCCGAGAATAGCTTTCATGTAAGAAGTAAAAACAACTTGTATTTTATTTTCTGTGTATGTATACTGATGCTGTGTTTAGTCTTTAGTAGGTTAAACCTTTTAAGGAAAAGGCTTTGAATCTTCAAAAAACTGCCTAATAACAGACTAAGTAGGAGAACAAAGTTGCTACCCTTATCTAGCTGAAGTAGTGCTACAGAGGGTTTACTGAGAGAATCCAAGGCCTCTATTCATCGTTTCTCATGCACATGCCTAATTAGAGAGAAAGCTTGTCTTGTGGTTAAGGTGCTAAAACTGGGGCTTATGGTGCTTCAGCTCACTTCCTTTCCCGTAGCACAGACTTCTCTGCAAACCTGAGAAAACTAGAATGACATGATTTCCACCCCTGACCTTGCTGTTCAATAGTTAAAAAAAAAAAAGGTAGGCATCTCAGAAGGGGCTAGCCCTTAAAAAGCAAAGTGAGTTTTAAGTAAATGTTAAACAAATAATGGGGATTACACAGATATCTCAGGCAGAGTTTTAAGCGCACAAGCAGTTTCTTAGCTTTTCCCTCTTTTCATCAGCTGATGAGTGCCCTAAGGCATCTGTAGATTGAAATCCAGTTTTTTGTAACAGAATTTCTTAATACCAGTGACACCAATAACTGTCATGATCAATACTTTATCCCTTGACAATTGTTTCTCAGACTTCCTGATTTGGTAGGTCTGTTAAACACTAAACAATGAAACCTTGATACAATTCACATAAACTGTTTTAGGATATAAAAACAGCCTGATCTATGACAGCTTTACTGTTAGTGGATTTTCACAGTGGCATAAAATGGCAACACAGAGGTTGTGAAACAGGCTCTTCAGCTGTACTTTACAGAGTTAGGAACAGTGATGAAATGTTCGTCATGGCAACATATATACAGGTGAAGTGTCTAACAAAGTCACAGGTAGCACAGCTCATTGAGGATTTTAGCTTCATGTTACTCTCTACCTTCACAAACACACACCCCTAACCGCGAGCACACACAGTACCTGAGGATGTACAGTACAGTCATATACGATATACTTTACCATTATTTTCTCTTTAACTTCTCTTCTAGACCAGTTCTGTTGTATCATTCAATCATTTTATGTTCATGTTAGCATCTCAGTTCAGAGCTTTTCAAGTATTTCTCCCAGTCAATTTTTGCCTTACTGATATAAATGCGGACAGAAATTTATAATAAAGAACAAACACTGAAGCGACTGAAATCACTCAAACTGTCCATGTCTTTTTTTTCCATTGAAAATAAGTTGCATGAAACTGGTACGGCATCAGTGCTGAAACACACTTGAAAGACTCTAAGTATGCATACAATGATGACCAGCTGGGAAGGTTCCTGTCTGCCTAGGAAAGCTTGTGGGAGTCTAAGCAGCATGCACTTTGTGTTGCTTTAGCACCATCCTGCTCAGCAGTACTTGAAGTTGGTTAATGTATGCTACATCGACTTAAATCTCTGTCAAAATGCCAATAGCCTACACTTGCTACAGACCTATTACTTGTGTAACTCGGTCTTCAGCAATTGAAGCTTCATTCACCACTATTAGCTTACAGGAGCCAGTCACACCTACAAAGTGACATAGCCAATATGGAAAAAAAATACACTTTGAAATGCATTTAGTCTAATTTAGGGAGGCTCCAGTGCCACTACAAACATTACAACACTTTAATAAGACTTCGTGATGGTTTTTGTGTTTTTGCAGTGCATTTTAAAACAAACAAAACATCTGCGCCAGAAACATGTTGGGGCCTCAACTTCTAGTGCAGAGCTGTGTGGCAGCCACCTTCTCCACTGAAAGAGGAACTGAAGCAAAGCCTCCTTCAGTAAAAATAGCAGCACCAGTAGCTGAAGTTCACTTTGCACTGAGTTTTCACAGTTCTGCTTCACGCTCTTTTTACTTGGGGCGGTAATATATTCTCACACCTACCATCTATGTGTGTATGAAGTTACTTTATAATAGTGAACCCTACTCACAGTGGGTCTCTGCCAGTAGATGGTTTATTGCATTTATTCCATGTTAGGTAACTAACTCACAAGTGTTTGTCACCAAAACAACTTACAAGTTTGTGTATTAAGTTATAACTGCCCTCATGTTTCATATCCGGTTACTTTTGTATACTTTTTGAACACACTGTTGATCTCATCACGTTATCTTGCTTTCTTTAAGAGCATGTCATGCAGCAATGTTAAAGTTACAAATTTCCACCAGTACAGTAACTGCCAAAATCTGATCCACCGTATTTTGAAGACTAACAAATAGACAAGCATTAAGATGCAAAGTTGAACAATTAATAAGACCCTTACACAAGATAGATGAAAAATAACTACTGTACATTGTTGCATCAGATAAAGAAACCTTCTGATTGAGGAGTAGAAACTGTAAAGATGGTTGCATTTAGGAATTAAACAACTGAGTTAATGCATACAGGAAATTGCCTATTTGACATTAAAAAAAAATAAAATCTACTACTCCCCTAAGTACAGGCAGGTCTAGATTTCTGCATTACAGCTCTTCCAGGTGGCCGTTATTATGGTTGTGTTCATGTGCGTATCGTTTTTGTTTCATTTGGTAGGAAACATTTAAATAAGTCAAAATTTGAAAAACAACCATAAGCTTACTAAAGGGAAAACAGCCTTCTACTTTTGCTTGCTTATGCATTTCTTTCACTTGCCATCCAGCTTTTGACCACTCAGTTTATGCCTACATATTTCACATACAGGTTATGCACAGCCAGTCTAATACTGAAGAGAAGAAACCAAACACTTTCTCCTGTTTGCAACAACATGCTTGCATCTTTAGGAGCAAAAGAGAAGGAAGATCAGACAAAGAGGTAGAACACATTATTTTCAATGGGAGGGGTAAATCTAAGGCTCCTGTTCTGTGAGAAAAAAAGAGCTTTCTTTTCTATTTTCTGTCCCAGGAGATCAATAAAACCAGCCTTCCATTGCATATCATGGCTTGGAAGGCAGCATCAGCTAACCTTTCTGTCTGATTCTGAGCTCAGGGTGGACGTTTGCATGTATACATCCCTGCTGTGGATACTTGTGCTATTCTCAGGCATGGTAAGAACTCAGAATTGCACAGTCCTTTTAGTAGAAATAAAGCAAAGGATTGCAGTGACTGACTCCCTCCTTCCCCTTCAAAGTGCTTTGCAAACACATAAAAAAGAAAAGTTTGGGTTCTTTTTGAAAGAAAAAGGAAATGAAGGTCAAAGTGAGCATAAAATCAGCCCTGCACGGAAAGGGCATTCATTAGCTTGCTCAAAAAGCACAAAAAAATAAAAAGCAGCAACTACTTACTAGATACAAGAGAAACAGCAACAGCCTGTAGCTTCCAAAAGAGTCTTATCCAGGCTTATCGAGAATGTAAAATGTCTCCTGAAAAAAAAAAGGCATGCTGGGGAAGGCTCCTATTTCAAAGAGGCAATGAGCAAAAATGTTGCAGCAAAGCAACCAAGGCTCAGCTGTGGATAATTTTGGCAAGAGGGAAGAGTTTGGCCTTCACCAGATGGCTACATATAAAGTAACATGGGTGTGATCCTAGCACAGAGGGGAGGGAAAAAAAATAAGAAGTTTTTCAAGTCTTGGCCTGAAAAAAAATGTAGGCCACTGACAACAGTGTTTTTTCTTCTAGGTGGGGTTAACTTCCATATGATGAGGAAGCAGATTAGAGAAAATTATCATTTCTCAGTTACTTTTGAGAATTTTGTTATTGTTATTTGAGATTTTCAAAAATAAATATGCAGCCTGTGTTTTGCTAATTCATGTTGTAAAAACCTAATTTTCAGTAGGCTTGCATCTGTGTTTGAGTAACGCTCTCATTTCTCCACTTGCAAATTTTGCACTCCTCTGATTCAGTAAGGTGGAGGCAATTATGTGCTTGCAACTGTATTAGATGCTCTGGGACATGGGTGGCAATGAAGAATCCTAGTCAGAGAATTACTATCCTTGAAAAACTATTCCTATCATGTCCTAGCCTATCCTATCTGTTTTTCTTGACAAAAAGGCAGGAGTCTAGCATATCAAATGGGGAAGGAAGGAAAAAGCTTATTAGTGTTCTGACTCTGTATTTTCCCAAAAGAAATTCTGACTATCAGGTACCTAGCTGATTCTTATAATGGAATTTGCTTGCCCTTGGAAGCTGTCCATTGATGAAAATTAAATAAATATGAAATATGTGGACAAAATTGTTCTCCCCTGGCATAATAGAAATCTTAAAATATCTGAGATAGAAAGGCAGATTTGTCATGGTCTCAGAACAATCTCAAACACAAAAGCCTTACTTCTGGTCCCGTAGATGGCTGCCCATTTTACTGATTGTATATCTTGTATCATGTGGCAGTCATGTAATGAGAACTTACTTTGGAATATAGTTGAAAAATGAAGCAGTATAGTTATGACAGCATTGATTTCTATACCTAAGTAATGAAGCAAATCTTGAAAATAAGGTTGGTTGATTTACTTAATACAGAAACCCCTGCCAATTTTGAAGGTACTATCAAGTATAAGCATATTAATTTAAACCTTAAAAAAACCAAACAGCTGATTTATTATTTCTTTCATGCATATGTTTTTGAGCATTTGAATATGTCTACATCAAAAGAAACTAGATTTTTAGAGAGCCAGTTAGCTTGCGTTGCCAAGTTAATGAGTTCTGGTAAGGTCAGTCTGTCACAATAAATCTAATTATTACACTGTTATTTTCTTTATGTATGCAGTTTTCGCCATATGCTTTAAGACAGAAAGGGTAGTAGAATAATGCTGTTCTCTTGTGTTTCCTGGTGACAGGCATTCTTACTTGCTCAGAGTGGGGGGAGAGTTTTGAGGGAAGCAGAGGACAGATGGACATTTTTCAGTTGGTGCTTGTATGACCCATTTAATCTGCACAATTAGAAAATAGGAAAGTTGTCTGTGACGCTGATGCTGACTTCACTTCTAGGTCTTTTTGAGCTCATTTAAAGTACGGTAATGAGAAAAACATTTTACCTTTGGGCAGCAATCTGATTTGTCAGGAAATTCCTCTTGCTATGATGGGTGGATGAGGAAAATTTGGAATAATATGATCCAGATGTTAAAGCTCCCATTTAGCAGCAATGCAGATGTATTATTTTATGGAATTGTCCAGATGGTGACCTTCCAGTATTAATAATAAATTGATACTGGCATTTTCATCTGTATGACTCGATTCCTATCTTTGTCCTAATTTGCATGGCAAAATACTCATGCATTTCATGTAGAGGCTAATAGTATTAAAAGTAACAATCTGGAAGACATAAAAATCAATAAGGAAATTTGAAACAATTACTGCAAACAATATATACCAATTGATCTGATAACACTGTCACCCAGGAAAATGTTGTGATACCTTTTTTTAATTAATCAGTATTTCATTTTGCAGCTAACACGATAACAAAGCTCTCTTATAGATTTGTATTAGAATGTGGCTACTTTACTGAAGATGTGTGCCCATTCAGTTTTGGCTTTGCCGCTTAAATTCAGACTTTAGTTTCAGTCAACTGAAAAAAAAGCAACCCACAGTACTAAGCATATTGGAGAGGGATCACGTTGGACAGTAGCAAGGCAGGTAGGCAACAGGGAACCTTTGGTGGCCTCTGATGAAGGGGAGGAGACCTCAGCCTGTGCATCCAGGGATGTGTATGAACCACTGACCTGCAGCATACCAGAAACGCTGCATGGCATGGCAGGAGCTCTGTCACTTTTATAGTCACAAGCAGCAGATTGTGGTCCCGTAAAGCCAGGACTGCAGGGTAGAGAAATGCGTGACAGTGATGTGATCTAATGATGCTGTGTGGTTATCTTTCTGTTAATTTATTTACACTTATATTGTGAAATACCAGTTTGCTCAAGAGTTGCATGCTTTCTGGGGTTTGGGGGCATTTTTTTTGAGAGAGAGAGAGAGAGTTTCACCCCTTTTCCTTAGGCGAAGAAGAAGAATCCTGTCCTGCTTCAATTGAAATCTGTCAAATTGAAATCTGTCAAAACTATGTAAGGTTTCACAAGGAGTAACACACATTCCTTCAGAATTCTACTTTTTGGATTATGGAAAGAGATCTATCTTCCATAGAAATAGCTTTTTACTCTAGATGGATTGTGCTTTTTGTTTGCTTTTAAAAATGCCCCCTGCCCCAAATTTGAAATCCATCTCCCCTCAGATTTTTTTTTTTAGTACCCTTTCTGTAAAGATGCAGGAGCTAACTCTACAAACACATATTAAAGTCAGTCTTGTTTTATCTTTGCCACTATCAGGCTTCCACAATCCCAAATCCATGGTTTATTAATGTGATCATGGAGAGAACTGACATTATAGGGCTTTTGACTGTTCAGTGGGTTTCAAATATTTGCTTGCTGGAAAAGAAGTACAAGATTTCATCACTCAGGCAATTTGAATAAAGATACATCATTAAATTTGATATCATTCAATTTACAAAAAATGTTTAAAAGTTTAAGCCACAGCATTTTGTTGTGCTGTAGAAAGAGTTTTTAAGAAAAACCTTCGGTAGTTTGGTCATGTGACTGAGCAGCATCTCAAATTAATGCAGCCAAATGTGCCTTTGAAAGTTTCTAAGAGCAGCTCTAAGGCTTAAAGGCCAAACTGCCTCTACCAATTTCAGAAAACCTGCTCCCATAGCTTTAGCCCTGTGGTCACCATATATGATTTGAGTACGAAAACAAATTTTAATGTCTTTTTCAGTAGCATTAATTCTATCAATAGACAGTTTAGTTTCTTGAGAATAGGATGTGGGGGTCTGATGAGTTGTATCTCAGTGTTATAACCATCTACTATGCTGGGTTTACTAATTATTTACAGGGTGCAAGACAGACCAACATTGTTATTCTCAGGCCAAAGGCCCTCCTGTGTCATATGCTGTACAAGTCACATTTTTTTGTATGAGTTTTAAAGTCTGTTAATCAAACCTAACCATGCAAAATGAAACCATAGGATGTCATTACTTTGAAATGACTGTCTCAATTTTGCCAACACTTGTCACACTGCTGCAGGTGTGGGTTGTTCCTCTTTATTTCACCATCAGACTTTGCTGGTGGAGATCCCTGTCCATGTGAGGAATGCTCTCAGTTATTACCAGTAACACCACTTTCAGAGCAACCCGCAAGCCTCTCTCGGGAAAACACCACAGTATGTCCTCTTCTGTTGTTTTTGCCTTGGTGTTGGTGTTGTTTTTTTTTTTTATATTGTTTCTTATAGGAAACCTGTAGAAGTAGAAAAGCAAATAAGAATTTCCCTGGAACAAATCTTCATAGATTACAAAAAGGGCCATTAGCAGTTGAATTTGAAGGAATCTTCCAACTGCAGTATGAATAAGTTCCTCTAAACCAGTGTTTATCAAACATGAAATGCAAATAAAAAGTATTAAACGAGAGTTACAATTAAATTCATTCCATCAGCTCCATCTTCATTTTTCATTCTTCAGACTCTTACTATCAGCAGTCATCCCAGCTGTCATTGAGCCTGAAGAGCTCAATTTGGTATATACACCAAACAGTCT
The DNA here is from genome assembly GCA_013397275.1 of Burhinus bistriatus. Taxonomy (NCBI): domain Eukaryota; kingdom Metazoa; phylum Chordata; class Aves; order Charadriiformes; family Burhinidae; genus Burhinus; species Burhinus bistriatus. Next base: position 10,181 of record VYXH01002573.1, on the reverse strand, counting down.
GAATTCATTCCTCAGAGCCTCCTCTGCCTCCCTAAAGAGAGGTCTGTATTCTTCCTTCTCCAGTCTTCCGAAATGCCACCTCTCTACCCTGGGCTTGCAAAGGCAATTACTAATGGTTCAGAGATTGCTTCTGCTAACTTCTAAGTATTTTAGATAAATTTCATCAGTGGTATACTGACAACTATATCTAACTTATCTCAGTTGTTTTTACCTGTTCTTGTCCTGTTCTGGCCTATGTCTCCCTCCTTCACAATTCCCAACTATTAGTTTTAATTATGTTAGTAATCTGTTCACAATTACCATTTCTTGTGAAGACTGAAGCAAAACAAAAAGGTTTTCATGGTTTTTTTTTCCCCTGTATTTTTTCCTGTATTATACATTTTTATTCACCTTTAAGTAAGGGAGAAATATACAAGTGTAAAACTTCTATTGAACTTACATGAATATTTCAGTAGAAGCTCCATATGTGACATTTTGTGCCACTCTGCAAAATATGCAAGGTCTTGAGCAGTCTTTCTTTTCTCTTATCCATAGGCTGGTCTACAAATGGTTCCTCCTGATCTATAAACTGAGTTGTGCAATTGGAATTGTGGGTTATGTAGCCATAATATTTACCATGTTTGGATTTAATTTATTCTTTAGGTAGGTAACTTCAGGCAAAATGGAGATTGGCAAATATTATGATTTCCTATTTTATAGATTTTACTTTGTTTGCAGTGAAATTGCTCCAGGCTGGTCTCTTTGCTACCCATCTCAACATATGAAACCCCTTTTATGTTGTGTAGCTGTAGGTTCTCTTACTTCTTGGTTTTTATTATTGCATACGTGGCCTGAAGTTTGATATTTAGTCATTTTACAACTTGCGTTTGTGGTGTGAAGAGAGGAGGGGAAAAACCTTAAACTTCATGCAGCCATTGTGTTCACTCATTTAATCCCCTAATTTAACTGCTGAGTTAATCCTCAGTCTTTCATCACCTGAAGATGTGACATACAAAGTCTTGATGTAAAGGATAAAAATAGATAAGCACATTCCTATCAAAAATGTATTATAATTCTTTCTGATAATTATGATTTCCTGCTCTACCAGTCTATAATGTTGCTAGGGGGTTGTCCTCTTTTTATTTTGACTATTGCAAAAGACAATACTGTATGTCCAGATAATTCTTGATCTAACCTCTTAACCAGCTAGAATTTTTGCCTGGGTAGAATTTGAATTTTCTTTATGTTTGTCCAGGATTTCTGTCTGACTAGCAGGCCAGTCAGAGCTACTGTGCTGGACTCTCTTTGAAGCACTGTCTGACCAGAAATTCCAGGGATTCCTCAAGAGTGTGTAGATTAACTACATAATGTATCTGCTCTCAGTTCAACACTTCTTGGAGGCGTTGGAGATAGTGCACATATGTAAATCAGCTGTTCCTTTAAGTGTCAGGTTTATTGCCCATACATTGTATAGTTGATTAACCCAAAAGTACATAGCTCTGATGGAAAATTCTTGGCAGAAACTTAAGAGTTTTGTGTTACCAATACTGTTAAGCTTTATTCTGTTGAGGTATCTTATTTAACCAGCTAAATTCCCCCACCAGTGTATTTTAAAGATATAACTACAAAATTTCGTTAGCTCTATTTTAAAGGTTCTTACTTTGTGCCCTGTTGCAGCAGAAATGATAAGTTCTTTTTAGTGTTGAGAAGCTCCAGTTTTATGAGAATTTGGTAGCCAGGTTTCAGTCTCCCAAGGCCTGTAACACATACAATCTCAGAGAGATGACAAGAGATGTTAACATTTTTGCAGACTCTATTGGGTTGGGTTTTTTGGGGAGTAGGGGGTTAAATACCGCTTGCTGCAATTTAGCAAAGATTTTATTATGAGGAATTTGTATTCAGGAGGACAGTGGGCTCTTTCAGCTACAGAAGCTTAACATTTCTTTGACTGGCATCTTACACCTTGTTGAGATTTGGCTGATTTCGTTGCTTCTGCAAAACAGTTAAATATACCTAATTGTTCCACAGAGTAAGACCCTAAGCAAAGTCCCTTTCTATAAGAAAATGCATCAGCTTGGCCTTCCTATAGCAGAGCTGAGGAGCTGTGGCTCCAAAAGCAGTTCGTAGGCTACTTTCAACATTGCTTGCCATCAAGGATATTGATACTTTAAGTATGAGGTTGTCTGTTGCTGCAAAAGAAAATGAAACTAAACCTGCAGTTTGAAGAAAGCAGGAGCTAACTAGAATAAAAATCTTGTTGATGTTTTATTCTGGCATTTTGGTCAAGAACAGACTCACCCAAGTACACTTTTGTGGTTTTATGACAGAATCGAGTCTGATGACTCCAGGGATTTTGGTGTGATGCTGCTTTTTTACAGACTGTACTATGGAGTGAGGGGAAGAGACTTTGCAGACATTTGTTCTGACTACATAGCTTCCACAGTTGGTCTAAGTGCTGGGGATCATCGTCCTGAATACCGCTTGCAAGGACTGGAAGTGAGCTCTTGAATCTCTCATGCCCCTGGGTTCATGAGAATAAGGTCTACTGGATACTCTTGCAGTAAACTAACCTCACTTTTCCTTGAGGAGAGCTGTTCTTGTGCCACAGACAAACTGCTGAACTCCCTTGTGAATCTTATCATTAACAGTCTCAATGAAGTAGTAGCCAGTGACACATGCTAGGGCCCCATTTGCGGTTTCCAACAGGTTGGTTCCTATGTACAAGAGACTACAACATTGTCCTAATTGCCATAGGACAAGCTTCTTACTTCCCCAAAGTCCGTTAAAGACTCTTCTTGCCCTTTCCTTTTTATAGCTCTTATCTTCCCTTTCCAAATAAGGTCATTACCTCAGCACAATCCTCTTCTGTCCCAGTTACTTAAAATCAAGCAGACAGTTGCTAAAGTTCTTGCATCAGCAATAAGATTTTAATTATTTCTTGGTAATGCCGTGCATCCTGGCACTAGTAAACTAAGGCAACTGTAGCCATTTTCATGCTGTCCTTATCTTTGATGGCACTTAAACTATGTTTATGCATCCCTGACTCTAAGCAAATATTTTGTTGTTCTTTGGCTTCTTTTTTTCCTGTAAACTCGATCTTGATAGTTTTACAACATCAGTGGCATACCAACAAGAAATTCATCCAATGACATCTGCTCAGTCTGTGGGCAGAAAATTTTTTTGGATATAAATGAAGAAAGGATCATTGAAAATACCTACCAGCTGTCTTGTAATCATGTGTATCCTTTCCATGTAATTATGGAACTGTTGTTTTCTCCTCTTTTATGCTGCATTAAAAAATAATAACAACAGCAATAAATACCAAGAAAAAAAGCAACCAAAACCATATTCAGAAAAAACATAGCACAAAAGCAAAAATAGGAGTATGAAATATATTTCAGTTCTGTGACACAAATTGAGGTCACACAGCTTTTTGACAGACAAACTGATGCAAGACTGGCTGTAACCCTACAGTTTCAGGCCTAAATCCACCTTCCAGGTACTTTGTGCACAGCCTGTGTGGGTGTGCCTGGCAGTGTATTAGACCAGGCATGCTGACCCATCGGTCAGGTCTGCTAATTCGGACTCTTGTGTACTGCAAAGGATTTCCTCCAGCTGTGCCTGGGGCTATGTTCGTTGGGTAGTTTTAAGGCAGATATGGCACCCTTCTCAAAAGACGGCATATACATACCCTACAGCCTGACAGAAGACCCAGTGTTTCATACTCAGGGGTACCAAACACCTCTGCATTTTGCATTCCAGAAACCAAAAAGAAAGGTATCACATACATGCTGGAACATTGTTACTAATCACTCTCCTGCAGGTCATCAAAGTCTCCTGGCTTCTTGCGAGCTGGAAAATACGAATAGCAGTCTGGATGTTCAGGACATTGGATTAAACTTAAAAATAATTCTAAATATTTTAAATATTTTAAGTTATTTGAAACTGCTTGTTTATAAAACAAGGCAGTATCCATAATCAGTCATTAAAATTATCTGTTGATGGTTTCACTAGGTTTGCAGATGTATGCACTGGGCCTTGTTTATATTTGAAAGATTCTTTAACAATACACCTGAAACCAGGTTTCATGAATCCTGCATTCATGGTTGGTGCATTGCTGGTAAGAACCAGACTTGCCCATACTGTGCTGAGACAGTTGATCTGAAGGGAATGTTAAGTAACCCATATATCCTTTCCTTCACAAGTGTGCTTTTGATTTGGATTTTCTAAACCGTAGCCTGATTACTTACTAATTCTTGTTTTGATCTGCAGCAGAGGGATGAGATGGCCACATTAAATAAATGGAAAACCAATTATTATTAAGGAACAATTATATTTAGGGAAGATGATAGTTCTGTTTGGCTTTATCTTATCTAAGACCCCAAGCAAGCTAGGAAAAGTGCACATATATTTCCCTCCTTAATTTTAAGACATCCGGAAATAATTTTTGTAATAAGAGGAACATTTTAAAGAATGTAAATCACAGTTTTAGAAAGACCATGCTGTGGATTTTGCTCTTTAATGAAATAACAAAATTTATATAATCCACTTCCAGACAAGTGCTGGTTTTTCCCCCTCTCTTAGCAGTTAGTAAACAACATTTTTCCTTTTGCAAATGAAATAATACTTGAAGACCTGCTGCTGCATCTGTAGAAACCTGCTTGAGTGGAAGCAAAGTTTGGCTTACTTTTTTGAAGCCTATTTTAACCATATGTAAGGAGGATATTTAAATTTAACCTTACTCCTACAAAAAAGGAAGTAAATTAAAAGAGTTGAAAAGAAGGCATTTCAAAATTTTAACCCAATACTTTCTCTTTGATTGTGGCTAAGAAAAACATCAAGATTTACCTATTGTTGAATTTTCTTTCCAGTTCCCTTAACAACAGATTAGGTGGAAATGCACACGTATTGCATGGACAACTTTTGGACCAGATCTGCCATCTGGTGTTTTGGCAAATGGTTGCTATAGGCATCATCCAAGGCATTAATTACTCGCTGGGTCTAGAATGGGACTCAGATTATTAGTGAGAATGCAAAGTGTTGGATATTTACCTGTCTACAATAATGTGCATATTCTGTACTTTATTTCAAAAGACAAGAGAAAATAGCAGTTGGTTGAACTCTGGTGTGCTATATACCCTTTTGTAGGATAGTCCCTCTTTTTGTGTTATGGCAAGACTGTACAGCATGCTATTCAAGCATTTTTTTGTTTTCTCAAAGTAAGAATTAAAAGAAATTGCTGCCTTTAATGGGAAGATTGTGGTAGAAAAAATAGGACTTATTTTCTTATTATGAACATCCCTTAAAAAAAAACGGCAAAGAAAGTTCCAATATTTTAAGCTTGTTTTATTATTAAATATATTGGTAGTGGCTTCCAGTTGAAATTCTGACTAAAGAAAGTTATGCAGCAGATAAGGAAAATTTTAAGTCAGACAATGGCTTTGTATACAGCAAATTCCGAAAAATGTCACCCAGATATTTTTTTCATTTGATCAATGTGAGGCAATACAAGATTACTATTAGATTTTTTCCCCTCACCTCTTTCAAGAGCTGCTGTATTGTGACTCATATATCTTCCAATGGCCATTTACAAAAAGCTTTAACCACCACAACGTTTATGGTGTGCTTGGTAGTCAGATAGGCCTGTATGTGGAGGTCCTATATTAAGTCCTCTTTGACTTACTCTCACCATGCTCAAAAGGCCCAACTTCCAATAACCAGCTTCTCAAACACAGGAAGACCAAGTTACGATCCCTAACCACCAATTCCATATGTTGCTATTACTTAAAAAAAAAAAAAAAAAAACACAACAAAAAACAAACCAGAAAAATGGATCAAAACGGATGCATAAGTCTTGCTGCTTAGAGGCCAAATGTCTGACATCTATACTACACTGGCCACACTGTGAGGAATTGAAACGCAGCGTATTTATGCAAGAACAGACAGTTCTGCTTAGGAGTCAGAGAAGCTGATCTTAAAAGGTAATTAGCCTAGCTGAAATAGCTTTTGAACACAGATGAAATATGGTCAGTATTTTAAGAATCTTTACATTATTATTAGAAATCAGACATACAGATTAGCTTAATTTACACTTTAATGTATACACATATGAGAATAAAGCAGAGATTGCGTGAAGCCATCTACAGATGAAGGAAAGGTTTAGATGCTAAAAATAGGAAATTATGCAATTCAAAAAACCTTAAGTAAAGGAAAGAAAGAGAAAATCTTAAGTACACAGAAAGAAGGTGGCTTTGTTTAGGTGAAGTAACAAAGTTAATGATTCTTATAACGCATTATGCCTGTATTCATATATGCAAAAATGCACATAAATAAATCTTTCCATTGCGTTACACTGTCAGAGTTGCCTAATTATGGGTGTAATGGAAGAGTGTTTGTCCTCAGCCTTCTTAATGGCTAGCAAAAGACAGGGGGACTTCTGCTTCCACTGACATGTTGGCTCTGAGAAGAACCTCCTAAAAGCAGTAATGTGACAGGTAACTAGCTGTGAGATGCGACTTCCAATGTATAAACTCAATTACAAATATTGAGGTGTTTGAACAGAGATTTTGTACTCATTAGATGCCCAAGACCAAAACACAATAAAACCACTAACTTGGACATGATCTCATCACAGATACAGCAAAATGCCGTAGGGATTTCCATGTGAAGGCTTTTAGGATCTGCTTCTGTACATGCCTGGAAATGTTCTACACTGTGCCTAAGCCCTGAACTGATCCAGTAGTTAGTTGTCCCCCTGGCCTACCAGATTCAAGCTGTTCGGGTTCATCTGAAATTTCTTGTGGCTGCAAAGCAGGTAACACCCAAGATACCCTTTTCTTTTTAAATCATCTCTGAAGGAAGAGCCTGGTGCCAGTGTCTCCCATTTATGCCTCTTCTCCAGAAGCTAGAGCCTTGTCCCAGCAACCTTCTCGAGAAAACATGGCTCCAGCTGACAGCAAACACAATTTCTGAGGTTGAATGCTCTCTACTCCCTCTGGTTTTGTGGACTACGTTTACAGAGAAAGCAGAAAGGTAGGAAACACCCTGTGCTAAGGCTGCTGATCAGAGAGAGGAGTATGGTGTTGGATTCAAAGACTACATATATATTAATGTTTCCCACATTCTAGCTGAGAATAGCTTAAACTCAATTTAAGCAAGTCAGGAGAGTGTTTGACCCCTACTCTGAAGCATCTATTCCCATATATGGTACAATTAAACTACACAGAAATCATCCATAGCTGTCTTTCACCAAGAAAGTTGTCTGCCATAGAACATACATGCTACAACAGCCGGCACCACAGTGTGAAAGTATATTTTTACATTAAGCCTTGCAGCCACAATCCTCAGGAGATCTAGACATTTAACTTACATTGATTGTGAAGTACTGCTGAGAATCAGTCCTTAGACCCACTAACTAGGAGAGCTAGGTCAAAAATCCTTGCTGCATAACTGAGTTTTATTGCATTTGATTAGAAGTGGTTTATACAAAGAATGCAGAAAAACCCTTGGCTAGGCCAGCTCTCTCCTAAAGCTTTTGCAAAGATAAAGATATATAAACTACATAGTTGTATATCTAAACAACTTTTCATTATTAAATATTTAAATGAAACAGCTTTTGCTAACACTGCTGATTAACACGTGTAGATAATTGTTGTGGTTTAACAACACAAGTGATAGAGGAGGCAACGAGAAGGGGTGCCATGCTGGACCTTATTCTCAGCAACAAGGAGGGGCTGATGGGGAATATGAAGCTCAAGGGCAGCCTTGGCTGCAGTAACCGTGAGATAGTGGAGTTCAAGATCCTTAGGGCAGCGAGGAGGGCACACATTAAGCTCGCTACCCTGGGATTCAGGAGAGCAGACTTCGGCCTCTTCAGGGATCTGCCTGGTAGAGTACTATGGGATAAAGCCCTGGAGGGCAGATGGGCCCAAGAAAGTTGGTTAATATTCAAGGATCACCTCCTCCAAGCTCTGGAGTGATGCATCCCAACAAAGAGGAAGTCAGGCAAAAACATCAGGAGGCCTGCATGGATGAACAAGGAGATCCTGGACAAACTCAGACTCAAAAAGGAAGCCTATAGAGGGTGGAAGCAAGGACAGGTAGCCTGGGAGGAATACAGAGAAATTGTCTGGGCAGCTAGGGATCAGGTTAGAAAAGCTAAAGCCCTGGTAGAAGTAAATCTGACCAGGGACTTCAAGGGCAACAAGAAAAGTTTCTGTAGGTATGTTGGTGATAAAAGGAAGACTAGGGAAAATGTGAGCCCTCTCTGGAAGGAAATGGGAGACCTGGTTACCTGGGATATTGAAATGGCTGAGGTACTCAATGGCTTTTTTGCGTCAATCTTTGCTGGCAAGTGCTCTAACCACACTGCCCAAGTCACAGAAGGCAAAGGCAGGGATTGGGAGAATGAGGA
>VYXH01002570.1:18532-40390 GCA_013397275.1 Burhinus bistriatus | reverse complement strand
TTTTTTTTTTTTTCATTTTGTTAAAGGAACAAAACAAACTATAAAAATAGTCAAAGAAGCAAATTAAAATGAGTCCTAAGCATACTTTACAGAAGTACTATTCTTATCTAAAACTGGTAAATGTCTCCTGACCAGAAACCAAAGAAAAAGCAAGGAAAACAGAAATTCTTAGTACTTCATGCAAACTCAGAAGGAAACTACCAAATAATAATGCACTACTACTGAAAAAGTATGCAGATAAAATGGACTTGTCATCCTGCACTCTTCTGCTACAAACCTGCTCAACAGTACTTTAACTCCATTGCCTTCACTGTTTTACGTAACACAACCCAAAGGTGGCCACAGGCTTAGAATTGCATGTAAAGTCGTCCACGGTGCAGATGTCTTAGTCTTTTGTTAATGAAGCAATAGGATGACAGGAAATGGCCTAAAGTTGCACAAGGGGAGGTTTTGTTTGGAAATTAGGAAAAATTTCTTCACTGAAAGGGTCATCAAATGTTGGAACGGGCTGCCCAGGGAAGTGGTGGAATCGCCATCCTTGGAGGTGTTTAAAAGACGAGTAGACGTGGTGGCTGAGGGACATTTTTTAATGGTGGTTTTGGCAGTATTAGGTTGATGGTTGGACTTGATGATCTTAAAGGTCTCTTCCAACCTAGACAATTCTATGAAAGCATTAGTTTAACTAGTGAAAACTCTTGAATAGAATAAAGCTTGTATATACAAAGTAGAAAACAACTCAGTCCAAACTCAGGGCTATACTATGATACTGTTACATATAAACGTTACTTCACCATTTAAGGTAGTAAAGCATAAAAATAACCAACATAGGTCAGACACTGGAAGCAATATAGCTGTATTAGTGCAAGGTCTCCAATTGTTAATTTGCTCAGCCACACTTTCAATAGTTGATGTTCTTGGAAGTTATTACTCAGACAAGTGTCTTGCAAACTGACATTTAGTATATACTTACTCTCTAAAGAAATCAGAAGCTATTTCAGTTTACTTTGGGAAATGTTTATGCATACTTTGAGAAATTCACACCATGGATGAGAATGTCATAAAAAAGTACTATAAGTAATGGCACATGCAGTGATGTACTTTACTAGTTAGTGAAAGATGAGCGAAGAAGCAGAACCTTTCCTTGGGAATAAAAAGCATACACAGTGGCACTTCATGCAGAATCAATGCTGTATTAGATATTCATAGAATGATATACTTTTCACTAGTTTTCTTGTACACTCATAAGTTGTGCTTTCCAAATGTTTGTTTATTTCTTACTGAAAATGGTGTTTAGTCCTTTTATATGCAATTTAAAATATGCTGCAAAAGATGAAGAACTAATCAAGCTTTTCGGAATGACAGGAAACAAACTGAATTTGCTTTAGTTCAAATTGTGATTGGAGATTAGTTTGGCTTATTAAAGTTTGGAAATTTCCATCTCTCTGGGTTCACCAGATGCTAACTGAGTTCATCTGACAGACTACATGTACTTGGACAGCAAATGACATCATGATGTGGCATATCCAAGGTGAATGTCACCACTAGCTAGCAATAATTTGTGCTAATGTAATACCTCATGCAAAGCACCAGATACTCTTCCAACTACAAATAATGATGCCAGCCTGTGGCAGGCAATTTGACTGACAAGCAAGGACTTGCAACAGCAACAAGATGCAATAGCTCAGCAAGGACACTGAAGAATAGTTCAGGAAAGTAGTACCATTATTACAAATCTACTGATACTGGCAAGAAACTCTTCTAAACTTCTCCAACAAGGGTAAGGATTGCAGCTCAACACCAACTTCTTCCCTATGTTCTTCCAACTCATGTGAAATATGAGGAACTTAAAACAGGGCTAAAAACCTACCTTTCAATAGTTTGATCCTCTGCAAGATCCATTTGTCTGTTCCTCATAGTAGCATACACAGATGGAGTTAGATACCAAAACCTTTATACAAGCCAAGGGAAGCGTGAGGATCTTTGTAATGTCACAGTGCTGAAAGTGAAGCCGTGTAAATAGTAGTTGATATGAAGTGTAGTGTCTTAAATTCTGCTTTTCTCAGAGGTTTAGCCGTCTTACTGTGGTACAAGGAGAAACCTTATCTTCTAAGAAAATTTTCAGGAATGCTGAAAAAAATAGTTCATTAAACTTTTTGCTCCCCACCCCTAAGAAATAAGATAGATATCATCCCTTTCTTTCAAAATATATTCACTGTTCTATGTACCTCTGGGAATCTAAACCTTTTCTTTTTGTTCCGCTTATGAAATTATAATAACTATTGATTCTGACTTCAAAAATGTGACAAAAAGAATCAGTGAAGTGCTTGGAAGCACAGTGAATTTCAAGTACTAATCTATTTGAAGGGTCATTCTTTCTCCAGTATACTCTCTGAAAATAAACAAACACACCTTTTCTTTATTTATACCACTCCTGAAATGTTAGAAACAAAAAGCCTACCTAATACAGTACCTTAAAATTTCATAGTATCATCAAAAAATTCAAACATGCAACACACTGCAATTCTGAAAATTTCACTGAGAAAATGAAAATTAATTCCATCAAATCTTATAGTTTATAAAGAAATCAAACTTTTAATATCTTTTGCAGATTTTCAGCATTTTCTTTACCACTTTAAAGAATATAACATCAAAAAAGCTATACCTGAAAGACTCGTGTAATCCAATGTCTCTGGTTTTAACTCATAGAATCATAGAATGGTTTAGGTTGGAAGGGACCTTAAAGATCATCTAGTTCCAACCACCTTGCCATGGGCAAGGACACCTCCCACTAGACCAGATTGCTCAAAGCCCCATCCAACCTGGCCTTGAACATGTCCAGGGATGGGGCCTCCACAGCTTCCCTGGGCAACCTGTTCCAGTGCCTCACTACACTCAGTGAAAAATTTCTTCCTAAGGTCTAATCTAAATTTACGCTCTTCCAGTTTGAAGTCATTATCCCTTCGTCCTATCACTACATGCCCTTGTGAAAAGTCTCTCTCCAGCTTTCTTGTAGCCCCCTTCAAATACTGGAAGGCTGCTATATGGTCTCCCCGGACCCTTCTCTTCTCCAGGCTTAACAACCCCAGCTCTCTCAGCCTGTCCTCACAGGAGAGGTGTTCCAGCCCTCTGATCATTTTTGTGGCCTTTCTCTGGACCCACTCCAAAAGGTCCATGTCCTTCTTATGTTGGGGGCCCCACTGCAAAAGTAGCATCAGAAATACCTAAATGAATAACTGGAGCTAATAAGGCTAACCTGCCGAGTCTATGCATTTCAGAATAATCAAAGGAGTCACCAGAATGAAAGCATATCTTTCTGAATTTAACCTGGCAATCTTACCATTTATGTAGATTTTTCTTTTTGCTATTACAAGAACAAGAAAACTGGTAATGTGTGCAAATGTGGAAGCAATACTGGTTTGCTGTGACAAGTCCCTAAGTCAGCGAGAACTTTGAGGTGGATATGGCTTCATCTATTCCTTCAAGGGAGATCAAGGGAGATAAAGAGATTTTCAAATTTAAAAAAAAAAAAGAAAAAGAAAAAAACCCAAAACAGTGTTTCATTAGAATATAAACTAGAATTCTTAACTGTTTTACATAGGGAAAAATCAAAGTTACTAGGCTAGACCAGAGGCAAAGAAAAAAGGTCCAGTTCTGTGACCCATTACCATCTTACCTTTGCAGGTGGGTCTGTGCAATCAGGTTGGTGAGCTGTCAACTTAGCAGCTTCCTGAGCTGCAGGAAATTTTCCACAGACTTAACCAAGTTTCTCTTTCTCCCCGCAGTGAAGCCTGGTTATCTGCTCTCTGTTCCTCTGTGCAGCTGCTCTTTGCTCATCTGCAGACTTTCAGCCCCTTGATCTCTATTGCTGTCTGTCTTGTTCGTGCTCTTTCCCACTCCTTTTCTGCTTGAAGTATCTGAACACTTTTCTCTCCAAGGAAAACTTGGTGGATGCCCAGGGAAGAAGTGTTCCACAGAGGCTTCCACTACCCCTGCACTCCTTTTAAAATGGACATTAGCACACAAACTGGAAACAAACCATAAATACTAGCAATCACACCATGTAATGGCAGTAGTTAAAAATCACCAGCTGGGTTTTTAAATCCAAGATCAAGTGAAGTCTGTAAGTGAATGGACGAAAAATCTTTACCCATGTAATACTGTCTTACCAGAGGCAGCTTTCTGTTAGCTTTATCTAAAAAAAAAGACACGAAATGGTAGAGTTTTCAATTCTTGGAGAAGCAAGGTGGGGAGCCAGCAGAACAGCCACCTTGGACTTCTGAAGGGCAGACTTTAGCCTGTTTAGGAGCATGATTGAGAGTGTCCCTTGGGAGACAGTCCTGAAGGGCAAAGGTGCCCAGGAAGGCTGGTCATACTTTAAGCAGGAACTCTTAAAAGCACAGGAGAAGGCCATCCCAGTGTCCCGAAAAATGAGCCGATGGTGAAGAAGACCAGCCTGGCTAAATAGCGAGCTTTGACTGGACCTCAGGAACAAAAGGCAAGTTTACACTCTGTGGAAAAGGGGGTTGGCAACTTATGAGGAATACCAAGATGTAGTGAAGCTATGCAGGGGGAGCACCTGCCTTATGAGGAAAGGCTGAGAGAGCTGGGACTCTTTAGCCTGGAGAAGAGAAGGCTGAGGGGAGACCTTATTCTTGCTTCTAAGTATCTAAAGGGTGGGTGGAAGGAGGATGGAGGCAGACTCCTTTCAGTGGTTCCCAGTGACAGGACGAGGGGCAACGGGCACAAGTTGGAACACAGGAAGTTCCATTCAAGCATAAGAAAAAACTTCTTTATGGTGAGGTTGACCGAGCACTGGAACAGTCTGCCCAGGGAGGTTGTGAAGTCCCCTTCTCTGGAGATTTTCAAGACCCGCCTGGATGCAGCCCTGAGTAATGTGCTCTAGGCATTCCTGCGTCAGCAGGGGAGTTGGACTAGATGATCTCTAGAGGTCCCTTCCAACTCTAAAAATTCTGTGATTCCGTGATTCTGTGACTGCATTACTTCTCCAAAAGAAAAAAGAAATAAATATTCTGTTCAAGTGAAAGCTTGCATTTAACAGTAGATTGTAGAATACAGCAGGTTGACTCCAATAAATTATTTTAAGTGGACAGTACACACTCTAAGAATTTAGACTACTCTAAATTGCAGTGCTGGCTGTTCCTCATGTACCCATAGGTGTGAAAAAACACCTCTATCAAAATACTTTTCGGTTATTCAAAGCAACTCATGTCACTGTTGTCTAATTCTTATCTCCCTCTGGATAGCAGAACCTTCAGAAAAGAAACTCAAAACAGATCCCCCCCCCTAGTTCTGCTGAAACAGGTCCTTTAATGAAAGCTCTGGTTGATTTAACAATTTTGACCTCTTATGCTGAGCACTGCCAGTCATGCTGTCTTATGTAACAGATGTAATGCTACATTACATGTCATATCTAATGCAAGCTTGTGCTACATTTCAGGGATGAACAGCTGAATGCAATGATTTTTTTGATTTTTTTTTCCAGTAAGCAAACTTAAGGATACGGTAAGTTTGAGACATTGATTTTTTGAGACTTTCTGTAAGCATTTTTTGGGGGGAAATAAAAGAATCCCAGAATGAACAAAAATGTCTTTTTCAAGCTTTTCATTACTGCATGATGCTGATTCTTTTTCCTTCTAATTACATGTACAGTCTGATATAAAGAACACAGATGTAAAAGAAAAGGACAATTTTGACTTCAACAAAGTTAATTTAGTCTTGGAACAAGCTAGTGCAAATTCTGTGATTTAAGAAAGGCTGTATCCCTCTTATGCAATTCAGCAGCAAACAGGATGGGAGTAAAGTAAATTAGCATCCTCATATATAGTAAGTATAACCCTAAATAAATAAATGAGTGATTACTGAGATCTGCTTATAGTAGAATTGATTCCACACCAGTATGGCTGGCCATGAAGAAACCTTCCTAGTTACACACATTGTGTGAAGATTCATTCAGGATGACCATTGTAACTGTGGGCAAATCAACAAACGTCAGGAAAAAAGTTGGGAAACTTTAAAATAAAATACTGTGTTCCATGAATAGTTAGAACATTTGAAGATACTTTTAATTAAGAGTCCAAACAAACAGTTGGCTCCTGTTGGCTCTTTTAATAGAGAAATTTAGTTTCTCTATTCCCTTTTTGGTCTACATTTACAGCTGGCCTCAAGCCCCCAAAGGTTTTCTGCCTTGTGGCTGTCTACCAAGCACCTTGAAGACCTGTCAAATTTCAGAGCTATGTAGTTTCACACAATTTACTCCACACTCTCATGTCCCTGCCTCTTCTTTTTTCCTTCTTCCAATCCATAGCTAAACTGAAATACAACCCATTTGCGGTTTCATGTCATAGTTTATTTTCTACTCCATGACTCCACTTGCCAAAACATGTCTACACAGTTAGCCAGTCAGCTACTGACCGGAAATGAATGTTGTACCATGGTAAAAAGATAACATCTTTGAGGTGCATTGCTCGAATAAGAGTCTGTGCCTTTAGTAGCTTTAATACATTTTAACTGATGGAGATATCAATAGAACATTTTACAGCAGACTAATGTCTTTGTGTGTGCGTGTGCACACATGCATGTATAATCAATAGAAGATGAAGGGAACAACATTCTATAAAAAGAGAACAGTATGGGTTATTCATCACGGAGATAATACCAGTAAGACAATATTTATTTGTTGTATGTTGGAAAACAGAAAAAATGTCCCTTGTCATATACTGTTACCTTTGAAATTTCTCTTACACATGCATTTAAATGCTCAGCTCAATTGGTCACATGCCTATTTGTGTGAGCTTGAGTATAGACAGTGAAATCCTTATGAAGGACCACAGTAAACGTCCATGAAAGACTCTAGACATCTGTAATATCTTTAAGAGTTAATTGGGAGAAAAGGCATGCTAAAAATGAACCTATGAAAACCTTTTGTATGTCAGGATGTTGTTCTCTTAAACCCTTTACTACCATCGTGCATCACCTTTAATACAGAACGACAAACGTATCTTGTGCAAGGTGTGTAAAATGCTGGTGAGGATGGACCCTAAAGTCCCCAGTGTATGAGCCATCCCTGTCTAAGCTCAGAGTGCCCTGCTCGTTACATGCTCTAAAACTGTGGTCTAATGTTGCTGCCCTGTCACTGATATGTAACAAGCATAACTTGTCATAGCAGGGCAAGAGAAAAGTTTATTCCGTATTCAGCTCTCCTGAGGCCATGCCTGGAGTACTGAGCCCAGTTCTAGACTCCCTCATGCAGGAAAGATGCTAATAAACTGGACGAGTCTGGTGCAGGGCCACCAGGGTAGTCAGAGTCTGGAGCACCTGCTGTAGAAGGAGAGGCTGAGGGAAATGGGTTTGCTTAGTCTGGAGAAAAGAGCACTGGGAGGGATTGAGTGGCTGCCTTCAGCTACTTAGGGAAGTGTATTGAGAAGACAAAGTCTCGGAGGCACGCTGTGAAAGGACAAGAGGTAACTGTTGCAAGTTGCAGCAAGGGAAACTCCGACTAAACAGAAGGAAAATATTTTGTGATGAGAGTCAACACTGGAACAGCTTGCCCAGAGATGTTTTCAAATCCCTGTCCTTGAACGTGTTTAAAAGTTGGTCAAGGGCCCAAGCAACCTCATTTAAATTTGAGGTTAGCCCTGCTCTGAGCAGGTGAGTTCCAGGACTCCTTTCCAGCTGTCCCTCCCTAACGACTGTATGTGCCCTTCCGTTCCATTCCATGAAAGCAGGGGACAGCCTGAAAGATTTGACTTCAGTGCATTTAACCTAGTAACTGTATTAGCAGAATGCACCTAGGTGTAGTAGTAGAAAGACCACCAGCTACTGAACTCTGCAGCTGCTACTAGAAATGTTATCTAAAGCTCATTACCTGGTGGAAGACTGTGGAAAATGAGCTGAAGTATGGGAAACTGGCTCTGAATTGCTTACTGGGAGGCTATAATGACAATTTAGGGAGCCTATCCTTCTAACAGATCCATTTCAGAGACATGCTTGAACTCGGTGTGAATTTTCTTTGCACCAGCTGAAGCTTACAAGTCATCTTACATTTAGCCTTGCAGAAAGTATTTTGTAGTAATACATTGGGAAATGACAGGGACATAAATAATTGTGATGATGGTTATATTAGCAAGGATGTTGATCTTGTAGATTTTTTAATAAGGCTGTAAAGGAGCAAAAACTGAGCTAAAAAATATACTAAATTACCTTTTCTAAATGCAAGGAGGATCACAGAATCACATTGCTACGTTTTAGCTGACAATTGATGTATCTGCACATTATTTCTTTGAGAAAAAGAAGTCTGAAGAGAAAAGGAAAATTAAATTTCTTAGTAAATCAGTGACAGTTGAAGCACCGGCATATATGTACAGTTTTAGTAGGATCAAATAATGTATCATTGGCAAGAATAGTCATAGAGTGGTTTTTTGCCTTTTGTTTCCCCTCTTAATAAGCATGAATCAGCTCTACAATCAAAGCAGTAAGTAACAAACAAATCAAAACCAACCAAATAAAAAAAACCTGAACACATAAGAAAAATCCAGTAAAACCTCTCTTTGTCATGCTACTGACTTCCTCATGTTAGAATTGTAAGCTATCAGACTGAAAAATAAAATTTAATCTAAACTTTGGTGACAAGAATGTATCTGCAAATGCGTCATGTTGTAAAAAAAAAAAAGCCCTAAGTAGCACAAAATACATTTGCATATGTGTATAAACAAAGCTGTATGTAAAAAAAAAAAAAAGAAAAAAAAAGTGACTGCTGTTGTACTGGATGACTGAAAATGTACACTTTAAAGAAAGGGATTATAAGTAAGGATATGATATGTTCTGACAATGGAACAGCAGTGTTATAGGCTAAAGTGTGTGCTCACCTAAGTGTGTGTTTCAAGTAACTTCCATTAATGTACTCGTTAAGAACAGGAGCCACTCCAAGTTATTTCAGCTAAGAAATGTTTCCACTCACTGTCACTAATGTCATTTCCAACACATTGCTAGAGAACAAGTCAGCGACTACTCTCCTACAAGACCCTTGCCTCAGGTTAGAATAACTATCAAATTATCTGTCTCTCTCTACTGCAGGATGGAATATAACTTGGGCTGGAAAAAAATGAATGCAATTGAGCATATACTTGCAAGAATTTTAAGCTAGCATTTGTGCATTTCCTATTCAGCAAAAACAGGGAATTATGTACTTAGCCTCTGGCTCTGTTTGGTCCTGTGACTATTTGTTGTTATAACTTCCTTTGTTAGGTTAGTAGCCAGACTGTATTTTTACAATAGTTTTACCTTATGACCCTAAGGCAATGTTCTGGCCTGGATGGGGTCCCCTGCAACATGGGTAAATGTGCCACTAATACTAGCAGTCCTCTCTAATTCCAATTTGCTTGATGAACCATGAGAACCTGTGGAACTCATTTTCTCTTTCATGATTTTTCTTATTCCATTAGGTTTGACTGAACCTTCTTACTTACAGTCTCTTAGTTCATAGTTGAGTGTATCAGACCACATCAAGCTTTTTAGTCCCACAGAAATTGCAATTATGTATTCGTCAACATTTTAACAATACACCAAATTACAAATTTCAGATTAATTATTTTCATATTTAAAATTAAATTAGTGCTTTTGTTCCTACATTCAGTAAAGTAGTGGGTTACTGGAATGAGCAATATTAGTGCTAATGTTGAGATTTTAACATCCAGACACCACTGAATTTCAAGAATAAAGGCACTAATTTACACATGCAAAAGCATATACATAGAAAATAAAATTCTGGCCCTAATGAAGTCAGTACAAAAAAGGTGAAGTTGTGCCAGGATTTTAACAAATAGCCATCAGACCTTTTAAAGATAAAAGCAATTAAAATTGTCAATGTTATACTTGAACTGAAGTTGTATGGGGCAATTGTCGACAGTAGAATGTAAATAATCCAAGAAAATCTCTGCCATTGGTAATTGTCATTTGATATATGACATACAGTTATAGCAAGTTTTAATCATGTTTGATCTTCAAATTTTTATCCTGTCATGGCAAAACAACTATCTCAATGAAGGGTTAAAATGGTTAGAGCTGGTGGAGCCTTTTAAACTACTGGTAGAAGGAAAACAAGCCTCTTGTTTTTTATGGCATACTCTTCGGGCCAATTGAAAACAGGACCCCATCATGCTGATCACTGCACAGACATAGAAGAGAAAACAGTGACTGCTTTCAATAACTTGCACACTAAGGAGAAAACACAGTCTTATACAGAGGGAAAGAAGGAAAAAACAGAAGTAGTTTGGAACAGCAGAGTGGAAACAAATATTCTACTCACTCCATAAATGTACTTATTTGCAGGTGGAACATACCTAGTGCCTATTTTTCCAATGTGGGCTTTCAATTTGAAATATTAAAGTGAATTTCAGAAAAAAAATTGTTATTTTGCCTCTATGTTCTTTGCCATGATCATTGCTAAAATCTTAACAATTAAGACCAGAACTAAAACCGTTGACTTTTTCTCGCACGCCTTTCAGTCAAATGGGAGGAAATCTTAGCATAACTAGATAATTTCCCACATACTGAATTAGAGTCAAGATAATTAAACACACTTCCTAACAAAGACTCAAAATTATTATGATTTCAGGTGAAAGTATTTGAAAGTAATAAAACAGGGGAAAAAAAAAACAACAAAAAACAAACCTTAAAATATCTATTAATTAAAACAGCTGTGACCATTGTAAATTACTGTTCACTGACAGAAAATTTTCCACAGACAGTCCGCTTTTTTGGAGATTAAATAATGACTTTTCTTTTTGATATATACATATTTCACATAGATCCTGCTGTTATTTGAATCTGAATCCAATGATTTGTGGTTAAAGACCTATTAGTTTCAGAGAAACTTTGCAGAAGTTGTATTTACACAGTCAGTGCTGACTGCTTTGAAGTAAAATTTATTTAATGCCTTCCAAATTTAAATATCTTTCTCACTAAGTGGCTTAGTTCTGCACCCTCTCAGTTAATACCAAAAGATCAATTTGGCTTTCATCTTGAAATACTAATGGCATTACTGACACAGAAACAAGCCTGAATTCTTCTAGTAAGTTGGATGAGAGTCATTGGCATCTTCTGTCAGAGACAAGCCACTGGAGCTTCTAAATCCATGGAAATAAATGCGTTCTGACCGTGGTACTATTAATCTACTCAAGAGGGCCATCTGAGGTCCTGGGAAGTACATCTAAAGAGCAGAATGGAAATTTGTCAAGCGTCAAGGCAACAACGTACTTGTAAAAGTATCACCAAAGGCTGGCCTGGGTTCTGGGTAGAACTGTTGTCACTTTGAGTGTTTGTAAATGAGGGATGTTACAGCTACCTTGTATCCATCTTTTCCATCACAATTTCAAAGGTTTTTAGTGAGCTTTAGCAAATTGTGTACACAGTTGATATTTTGATTGAAACAACCACATGTAGTCAATTGCTTTCTAGTATAGAAAGGAGCACAGGGCAGTGACTATTCACAGAGCAATCAGTTTTAAATCTCTCTCAGTCAAAAAACGATTAAAATCATAGCTGCTGACCTTGAAAAGCTGAAGGATCCAGATATTTGTTTCTGTTGCTGAACCCCAAAATTCCTGTTATGAAATAAACCTCTGAAATCTTAATGTCTTTTATATGAAACCGCTTGGGAAATTTAAAAGAGTAAAAATTATGTATGTAAGATTAATATATTTCAGGACCAGCTTATTATTTGAAGTTCAAAGCAAGAGTATTAAAAACTCTTCTAGGCAAAACTGAGAAGCAGAATAAGAGCATACAATGGATACAAAGCTCATTTTAAAACAAAATAATAAAAACAATCCTCCCTTGAAAACTATCATGACCGCTTTGAGCCTGAATGCCATTAGTTCTTCAGCTGCTACTAGTAAACGCTGTACGTCAAAGGCCAATTATGCAAGCACAGACACTGAATCCAGAGATTGGAAAGGGAGGTTACATAAACTGGATGTTATTCAGTGAAAGAGTGGTAAGGCTATGACATGGCAGCAGCAGTGCAGATTTCTGGGAAGGACAGAGTGAGTATGACTTGGCTACATGGTGCTATTTTGAGATGTTTGACAGATGCTGTTGAGCCGTATTAGTTGTTTAGCGTAAATACCTAAGTTTTAATTAGAATAAATTACTTAGGATTATAACATGGTGTGATCTGTGCTGTTTGCTTAGCTTTAGTTAGCACGAGTAGCTAGATTTGCTGAAGCCTTTAGAGTTATTTTTCTTAATAATTTTCCTAGCAGTTGGTACAGTGTGGTTTTTAGTCTTTCAGTATGGGAAAGTGTTTTGATATCACACTGGTGTTTTGGTAGTGTTTTTCCCAAGTCTTGGAGTCTGCAGCTCTCCATGTTCTTCCAGCAAGTGCAGGTGCACAAGGAGTGTAAACCAGAAGACAAGGAAGCTTCAACCCTTGGCTGAAACTGCAAATCAACAAGATAAGAGCCTGCCTGCCTGGACACAGAAAAAGAATTCAACTAGATGTTAGAAGACCCCAGACCAAAAATCACCATTGGAGTAAAAAATGCATGGACAGCGTGTGAAGGGCACATGAGGGGTGGGCGTATAGATCACAAGGGTATAATTGCCCAAGGGTTTCTTTGTTCAGGGTCCCTCTCTTTGGAGACACTCAGCCTGGGCTGTTCTTGCTGCTGTACTTTTCAATTAAATTAATTATTTTATAAAATCCAACACCTGAGACTCTGCTGCGGGAAACATAGGGTTGAGCCTGAAGAAGGAAGAAGCATTCCCGAGAGTAAGCGTGTGTGTGTGTGTGTGCACCACCATGAATGGTGTGTGAATTCTCGGGCAGCAGCTCCTCCTTTAACAGACACATCTTCTTTTAGATGGCCAGGGTGACCAGCACAATGATTGCAGATTAGGAAAATTAAAATGTTGTGAGCATCCATACTGAAGTAAGTGAGGCTACGTGTCTTAAAAATACCATATATTGTCAGGCTTCTGCCTTATGTATTTACAGTTGAAGCACTGTCCTGGTTCCGGCAGGGATAGGGTTAATTTTCTGGCCCGGGACACAGGTATTCCATACCATGTGAGGCCATGCCCAGTCCATAGGGGGAGCTGGCCGGAGGAGGGGGAGGAGTCGGTCGCCGCTTGGGAGCGGGCTGGGGCTGGGCGGGGTCCGGTCCGTGAGCGCCGGTACAGTAACCGGGTGTGTACATTCCTCCATCAGTGTTATTGTTCTTGTTGTTTTCCTTTTCTTGTTGCTGTTGTGTTAAACTGCCTTTATCTCAACCCATGAGTTTTGCCTTTTTCTTCTGATTTTCCCTCACTGCCGTGGGGGTTGAGCGAGCGGCCGCCTGGTTCTTTGTTGCCGGCTGAGGCCAAACCAGGACAAGCACATAGGCTATGAAGCAGTGCAGGAGACAAAGCAGGGCAGGATTCCCTTTTAGTGGAGTTGTTGGAAGATTCAGAAAATGTGAGCCTTTTTCTAGTGTACATTTCTCAATTTACAGAACTTTGATTCAAGTGACCGTCAAACAAAGGAACCAGTGTGTGCAATGATAAATATATTAACATATTCCTTAAAGAAATTCTGATTTGAAATATCCTTGACAGAGGTTTGCTTAAATATATGTTTCCAGATAGATCATAAACAGAAGGATGAAGTGCCACAGAGAAAATCAAATAAAATATATGAAACCAAAATAGCCCTCTTGTATTTGTCAGACACAAAACATTCTGAAGGTTTGGAACTCATTTCCAAGCTGACATGTCTGCCTACAGCTGCATACACTTCTACAGGCCATTTTTAATATATTTTTTTTTGAGAAGTATTAAAGTAACATGGGAAACCATTCAACTCTGACTACAGATGTTACAGTGAATAGCTCTTCAGCCAATTCGCAGGAACATGCAGCTAATGAAAAGCTGGAAACCCAAAACATGATTTGTGACACAATATTCCAGAAAAGAAAAAAAAATATCACTTTCAGCCTAGGACCATCCTTTTTTTTTATTATTGTAGGCATCTGAATGAAATTCAGATGAAAATATATTCTATTTATGCAAAACTGACAGTTACTGCAGGATGTGCTTTTCCAGATGTTCAAAAGTGATCAAGTGGAAGTCAATTGCACTACAAGTGAAAAACCTGTTTCATCTTTTCTATCATATATGGTAAACTCTTTTATCAAAAGGTTTAGAACATGCATTCTCTTGTAGGATCTTTCTGATTGTGTATCCAATCTGTAACTGGTAGTGATAGAGTAATGTGTGAATAACAACAAAACATGCTTATATACTGCTTCAGGAGTTATGTTTGAGGATTTAAAACTTTTCTTCACTATCTGCTTGTCTGAATGCTATTTTCAAGTAATTTTCTCCTTTCTGAATAATTTTTAACTAGTAATGTTCTTACTCAACTTTCAACCACAGATCAATAGAAAAGGCATCACAATAAAATAAATTCTGACATGCCCACTTCATACAGTCCTTCATAGTTGAACTATTCTATTCTCTGCAGAAGAGAAATACACTTCCCCTATACCTTTGCTAATTAAATACTATTAAGTCTCCAGGATAAGACATCACTTAACTAGCATTTTTTTTCCCCATACAGGCCTCTCCAGTTTCTGTACCCATTTTTCTTCAAGGAAAGCGGTGGAGATCTCTATTTCTCAAGCTATTAGTGCATCTTCTTCATGGTAGAGGAATAACATCTCTCTCTCAGAATTTCCTGCTCCAGACTGGTTTTCTCTGAGAGAGCAGAATGGGAGATTCAATGAGGCAGCTCCCACCTCTCAACTCCTTCTCATCCTGGGAATTTTGTTTAATGCAGTTCTGCTTTCTATAGCTCCTCTTCTATCTATAGACTTAGAGCATTTGAACTTCTCTTTTGTGTCTTCCTCCCTAACCCTGGGAGTGTTTTTCTGTTAGTATTTAGTCACCATCTAGGGCAAAATGTGTCTTTCCTTTCCCAGTAGATGTTTTGCTTTTCTGAAAAACTGTTCTTTTTTTGGCAAAATGTTAGAGATGGTAAAGTCATATTAGGAAAAAAAAAAAAAAAAGAAAGTAAAAAGTACCAGACAGACATTTAATGACAGAGTAAAAGGATAGTTGTCTTCCTTGCTAGTGAGAGACAAGAGTCACAGTAAACTTACCATTGTTATGATACCTTTTTTTTTTAACTTATCTTCTTATTCCATCCTCATTTTATTCTCTCCATTGAGACAGAATTAGATATTGAACGAGATTTATATGCACTTATTCAAGTTCATAATATTCAAACTGCTCAGCCAAGGATAAGAAAAAAAAAAAAAACCAAACACAAAAAAGCCCCGCATAGACCTTTGCTCGCTACATAGCAAGTGAATTAGTGCATCCAAACAGAAGAATAGTCCTGTGATTCCTCTCATAAAATAAGGAGTCTAAGACATATATTACCAGTCATTAAAATTCCCAGTTAGCCTTAGCAGGCACTGTTTTCACTAGGTAACAGTTGGCTTCTCTGAGTAATTCTAGAAAGGCTGATAACATTATCTAGTTGAAAAGTTTGGCAACTATCTCCATTTGAAATCACTCAGAATCCCTTAGAGTAGGCATTTCTCTACCAAAATTTCCTGCAACCAGGCAGTAGTGAAGAGATGTGCAACTCACAGCAGCAGCAATTTTCTTCACGCAAATCACAGAACCTACAGGTGCTTTCAAGATGGAATAAGCCTTCAAATCCTATATAATAGTCTCATTTAAGAAGCTGATATCTAGGGGTTTGCTCCACTTCAGCCTAAGGGGAGTCTGATCTTCTTCCTTGATCATCGGTAAGAGTACTCTAATAGCTTGGCAAAAATATAGTGAGAGGGCTGAAGGCTTTCTGCTGCCAGTCTGTTGTACAGTGAAGAACTGAAATTCTTGGAAGCAATGAAAGAAAAGAAAAATGTAGAACAAATCCTTTTGTCCAGTTGTTACTTGTGGTGGTGCAACTCCCCTGCCACTCTCAGGCCCCTCGATACTTGGCGTGATTCCCTCCCCACCTGGGTCACATAATAATACCATGACCAGAACAATACACAATGGTCTAACATTACAGGAAGAAAGGGTGGAGAGCAATGGACTAGAACACTACGGCAACCCCTTAGTGTACCTGGTTCTCATAGTTCCTACTGTTTGAAGGTAATAGCTATAATTGATCACTCCTGACAACAATGGATCGTGGCCACAGAGACGGGGGGGTAACAGAACAACAAGTCCGAATGAGTCCTGGGCTTGTGTGACCGATGGAAAGTACTGGACTATTCCATTGTCCAAGCTGGGCTGGGGTGGAAAAGTACCTGACGAAAGTCAATTATCTCGGGTCCTATATGTAGCGACCCTTTGAGCTCTTCTGAATCGCAGCGGGCTGTGGTCAGTACCTCCCCTGAGTCGGGACGCTGTCTCAGGCAAACTTTGTGAATACTAAGGTACCAGGGTGAAACAATCCTTCTCGAGCCTCAAATATCGCCCGTTGAGGAATGCCGATGCATTGTGAGTATTTACTCTAGCTCGGAAGGGAAATTTTAACTATAGACTAGCCTCTCTTTCATCCACCTCTCCATTTATATGTTTGTATGCATTAGCTTTTTGGATGTGGATGGTCTTCCATTTTCCATGCACGTGTAGGAGTTAAAAGGGGTACTCAATAAGTCATGCGAAATTAAGAGATCTTCAATCTCAGTAGTTATAAACTATGGGGTGTGTGTGTTTGTGTAAGTGTGTGTGTGTGCACGCTCATATGCTTTGTTTATATGTACATACATTAATCTGAAATCTGTGCTTTGCTCTCATATGTATGTGTATTGGTTTGGGATACCTTATAGTAAGTTAGTGTGAATCTTGTCATCTTTGAATCTGTAATCAAGTCGCTGTTCATCTATTTAGTTAAATCACTTTGCAAATCTTTAAATCAGTTAATGATTAAGTGCTGCTAAAACTCAATCTCTTGATCTGCCTCAAATCACAAATAAAACTGAACTGCTGCTAAATCATAACTGAGTCTGATACTTCCATCCCGCGACATTACTTTACTATCTCAGAGGAAGAAGAATGAGGTTTTTCTTTGTGATCTCAAGATTTTTTCTAGATTGTTAAATTATGAAGTTATTGGCTCAGAAAAACCCATAAATAGGTGTAGACTTGCAGGGACCTGAACACAGATGATTTTCTCAAATGCAAGGAATGTATTTACTTTCTGCTACATAAATATAATCTTTCCAAATTTTTTTTTGCCTTCCTACCTACCTTTCCTCCATTACTAGAAGGAACAACTTGCAAGGAAACATTTCCAGGCTATCTACCCCAATCCATCATTGGTGCTTCCCTGATGCCAGGATGTGATGCTTAAGGACAAGAGACGGCACATGCCCTCTGTGTAGTTTATGCTAACCAGGGCCTCAGGTAGCTTTATGTCCAGACTAGTGATTTTTGAGATTTCTATCACAATACAGAAACTCTCTTTGTGAACTGTAAGGTAGGTTTATAATTCACAACTGTAAATTGTAATTTTAGATTCTACATATGTAAAAAATGCTTATATATACAGCTTATGTGAGGCCAGATGCCTAACTGCAATGAGTGACAGAGACATACTACTATGGATCTAGTTCTTTTGCATTACTTAGGATCTCAATGCCTCATTTGTACAGCTGAATTAAAAAAAAAAAAAAAAAAGGGGGCAAAGAAGAAATAACTATTTCCATAACTCACAGAGATGTTGTGAGGTTAAATGTACTGAATAAACCTCTGTGCTCACAAAAACATCAAGAATAAGCCCCAAACTGCATTGTTTGCTTAAATAAATACTCTAATATTTGCTAACAGAAAACCAGTTGGTAAATAAAAGGGATTCCAGCCCAACAACAAAACCCTACAAACCATTTAAAGACAGTTTGTGCATGTGAAAGGGCCTACAGCTGTATCTGTTCTTAAAATTGGGATGTAAAAAAGTTTGAGCTAGTACTAAATATGCAAGCTCAGGTGTTGGAAATCTGGTTTACTCATATGCCATCTGTTTCTAGGTTTAGACCTAAATAGTTTAACTGCTATTTCTATAATGTAAAGAAACTCCTGCTATAGAAAAATCGTACAATACCATTTATACTCTGTACATTCAATATAAGATTTATTTTTTTTTTTAAGATTTAAAAAAAAGGAATCTAAATGCATCTGTAATTACTTTCAAGTTGGCTAAAATACTGGAGATCAAACCAGATATTGCTAGCAATAAAATCATACACTCATGGGTTGGCTGGAATGAATTCTGATGCCTCCAACAGTGCCAAGGTGTAAGACTGGATTCCCATTTTCCCTTTCAAGTCCCCTTAAGTTCAGTCATTTTTCAGATCTGATCTGTATTTATGGTCAGTCTCTTCAGGAACCTTCCAGGACAGAACACAAGTTTCTTTATCACCTTGAATTTATTTCTGGGACATCATTGCTTACAAAGACCAGATAAGCTGGAGTAGCCTGACAGAGTGTTTTAGCTTGCCTTAAGGCAAGCGAGCCCATGACTATAATAGAAAGTACAGGCTATAGCTGAAGTTTTCCACCTCAGAACACTTGCAGGATTGCCCAGGCAGAACCTAGAAAAAATACAGCAAAGAAGTACTGTAGGTAAGAAATTAATTCAGTCAAAAGTTTAGCTGCAAGGGTACTGCTACCCAGTTAATGTCATTCTGCCTGGAAATATAGATTTGCCAGGTATGTGGTTCCCACATTAGTTATGGTTCATAGGGTTTCTAGGCAAGTCAATAGCAGGGAACTTGTACTCTAAGTCTGTAGGTTTACAAACATGCAGTGTTTCCCACTTTCTAACAGGGAACCTGGAAACCATGAGGTACAGCATGGTTTCTGTGATCAGACCTTAATCTGAGACAGAGCTGTCTAGTCCAAAGGCTACGGAGTGAGCCGACAAAGCAAGTGTCGCGGATGGAGTGATGCACTTCACTCCTAAGAGAGAAGCAGCAATATGTTTATTAATGTAAAAACAAAGATTTAATAAAGTTGATAATAGATGCAACAGTTTAACAAGATTCGAGATGGCAAGGCACACTTGGGTTATTTACTGCATAGAGGACAGGGTCAGACAGAACTGTCAGGCAGACCCTCCCATTGAGTCAAGGTTTCAGAAAGGACCCCTTGCTTTCTAAACTCCTTCTCAGAGAGGAGCCTAGGTGTGGCTGGATCCAGTCCTAGTCCCAGACTTGGTCAATGGTTTATGTCTAAAGGATTATATATGCACAATCAATCCTTTATATCACTTAGCTAAGATTTTAAGGCTGAGCATGCTATTAGTCACTTACCAAGGATCTGTTGCAGCAAGGAATCTCTCAACCTTGAGGAGTAACCTTGAGCAGCGTCCTGACTCAAGGGGAGATCCTGGCGTGCACCCCGCTGCTGTTCAGGAGAGCTCAAAGGGCTCTTGGGCTGTTCACTATTTATGGGGGTAAGATGATTGACCTATAGTCATATTTGCATATTGACCACAGAACCAGCATTGCTCAAGTTAGCCCTTGGCTATTGTGTTGTTATCTGTCTCCCCAAAACCACATTGACCACCGGATGCCGCCGTCATGACTACATACACCCATCATGACCACCACGGGTGGTTATCGCTTGAACAGGGTTACCGGAGATAAAGACCAGGTGGCGCCTAGAGAGGGGGGAGCACACTGTCACACACAGAACCCAGCACGGCAGCCACCAGATTTCTGTGAGAAGTATGCTTTCTTATTGCTGAAAGTTCATCTCAATCAATAAAGTAAGATTTCAGCTTTAATGAACTGATATTTTTTGCAAATAAACAAGCAACCCCCAAAAAACCAATTTCACTAAAAGGTTACTGAAAAAAAAATACAGTAATTGTAGGTCTGGATGAAAATGAGGCATATCTAGATTTATTTCTCAACTCTTCCATAGATTCTGTGTGTGATCTGTAGAATAACAGGGTATCTGTGTATTTTTTTCCCATGGTAACAGGAATAAAACCCCCACTCTTTTTGTTATCTTTTCAGCTTTGCTTCCTCACGTAGCAAATGTTGCAGGTAAAGGATGATAAATTGTATATGCATATAGTACATCAAATATAAGGAACACCAACCTCAGCTGAGAACTCCAGAAAGGATCATAGTATGAACAAAGTAACTATACTGTGAGCAAAATATGTCCAGTATTCAGTTTTCATCAAACTTCATTAACCTTCTTGCACTTGGCTTTTAGAACACACAGTTACAACAAAACCCAATCATATTAAGCAAATGGTAAACAGTTTTATATAATATCTGTTTCTCTCAATCTAATCAAACCTATAATGGTTCTTCATATTTGACAGGCAGAACTGAGAATGTCTTTTGCCTTGTGAATTAATGCATTTTATATATTAGTGTTATAAAATTTTACATTAATTAATCTTAAACTAATTAAAGAAAACAAATACATCACAATATTTTAAAAAAACACCCACCCCAACACTGAAAGCATTTTACATTTGTACATGACTGCGCCACTGCTATTTATAAGAAGTGAAAGTCTTGTTGTTGCCTCCAGTTCATTGAATGTGTCTGACGAGCACTGGCATTGCTAGTAAAATACTGAAGTCTCCTCTACAATGAAAATCACACTCTAGTAATTTTTATCTGAGTAATATTCCTCTCTTTCTCAGAACTAAATATTTACACTCTTCATTAAAGAATTGCCAAAGAACAGTCTGAACAGGCTATGTCTTCAGGGAATGTGGCTTCTTTCAATCTTTAATGTGATCTAATCTTGCAACATTCTGGGTGTAGTCAGGCCTGAAAATTCAGGTCTTTGCAACATTAAACAATCAGACAAGGTGACCAGATCGCATTTCAGTTTAATCCCTCTTTATGTAGGGATTAAATGTAAATCCAATTTTCATTTCCAGCTCCTAATTATCAATAAAATATTCCGTTTGCATAATAATTCAAAGATTAGTAGAAGCAGAAGAGAGAAAATACATGTTAAAATACTTCTTAACCTATTTTTCATTCTCTGTGAACTATATCATTCCAGTCCACTGAGTGCAAGGTGTCCCCAGTCATTACACGTGGCAGTGATTAGAGAAGGCTATTACAGTTAGGAGCGCTAACAAAGCCAGTAATACCTGAGATAAGTTAACTCAAAGGAAAAAAATAAAGTAAAATTGAAAATTTCTGGAGAACCTTGCTATTGCGAAAATACCTTACCAGTGATATTACTGTAGAAAAAATTATAAGCTGCTAAATTCAGAATCAACTACCTATCATTCTACTCCTATTGCACATACTATGGGTTTCATAGACTCCTAGAATAGTTTGGGTTGGTAGGGACCTTTAAAGGTCATCTAGTCCAACCTCCCCTGCCATGGACAGGGACATCTTCAACTAGATCAGGTTGCTCAGAGCCCCATCCAACCTGACCTTCAATGTTTCTAGGGATGGGGCATCTACCTCTTCTTTGGGCAACTGGTTCCATTGTTTCACCACCCTCATCATAAAATATTTCTTCCTTATATCTAATCTAAATCTACCTTCTTTTAGTTTAAAACCATTACCTCTTGTCCTATCGCAACAGGACATGCAAAAAGTTTGTTCCCATCTTTCTTATAAGCCCCCTTTAAGTACTGAAAGGCCACAATAAGGTTTCCCCAGGGCCTGCTCTTCTCCAGGCTGAACAACCCCAGCTGTCTCAGCCTGTCCTCATAGGAGAGGTGTTTCATCCCTCTGATCATTTTTGTGGCCCTCCTCTGGACCCGCTCCAACAGGCCTATGTCTTTCCTGTACTGAGGACTCCAGAGCTGGATGCAGTATTTCAGGTGGGGTCTCACCAGAG
>VYXH01002570.1:0-18342 GCA_013397275.1 Burhinus bistriatus | reverse complement strand
GCTTGGCAACTACATCAGCCAATTCCCTCAGGATTCTGGGATGCATCTCATCCGGTCTCATAGTCTTCTGTATGTTCAGGTTCCTGAGGTGGTCACGAACCTGATCTTCTCTTACAGAGGGAGGGACTTTGCTCTTCCAGTCCCTGTCTTGCAATCCATCCCCTCAAGAGGTGTGGGAAAAGAGATTGCCAGTGGAGACTGAGGCAAAATGGGGTTGAGTACCTTAGCCGCCTTCTCATCCATTGTAACTAGTTTGCTAGTTTGGCTCATCAGGGGTGTACGCTTTCTTTGACCTTCCTTTTCTGGCTGACATACCTGTAGAAGCCCTTCTTATTATTCTTTGTGTCCCTTGCCAAATTCAGCTACAGTCTTGTAGAATTATTCCTAATTATGTTTATTTGAATTAAATATTCCAGAACAGGCATTGCTTTTTTTCCCCCCTCTGTCTGCCTCTTATTAGTTAGAAATTGTTTTCTTTTTGGAAATGTCCCTGCAAAGAAACCACTGTGTTAAAATCATTTGATAGGAAAAATGTAAATGTAGTCAGGAAAATAAAAGAACATCTATTAAAAATGAAGCAATAAAAGTAAAATTTCTATAAGATTATCAGTCTAAAAATCTCTGGAAGTTTACCTAGATAAATACAATCTATGCCATTAGATGGAATAAGTACTCTGCTGTATATCTAGCAACCCATGCCTTCCACTACTGTCCTAAGCTGCTTCTGCCCCTTTCTCCATTTTTTTACTCTTCTGCGATGTCTCAGTTCTGAAAGCATGAATAATTGTGTCCCATCTTCCTTCTCCTATTCATCCCACAGTACTTAAGATCATCCTAGCTGTGACCTTTTTGAGCTAAAAGACATTTAATTCTAACTCTCCTAGTAATTCAATGTAAAACTGTTTAGGCTGAAATATCCTCAGCTGAGATATAAGAAACTGGCATTTGGTGTCTACTTTGATTTTTCAGTTTTACTTGAGGACAGTGGCTACAGTGTTGGGTAAAGAGGTCTCTATCCATAGTTTCCAACAACAGTTGCCTCAAAATGCATCTTCCTACCTTCTCTCTCAAATAAGCTATTTTTATTCCACGTCTACTTCTCTCTGTTTTGGTCCAATGACTAGGATTTTTGTGTGATTTTTTCTGATAAGGACCATCCATCTGAATCCTGTTCCCTTTTAAAGAGGCAGGAGGAATTACTTCCTTTGACTTCCTCCCAGATGTACTTTTTTGTTTGACAAATCTGAATTTATAAAAAAATAATACAGTTATCCCGTAAGAACTACTTACTTTCCAAAATATGTTACGTCCAAATAAACATAAAGAAGGGCAATAAGAAAAGCTGATGATACAGCCACGTTCACTCTATGAATTTTTCCTATTAGCTTCCACCATTAACATACATGAAAGGAAAAATTTAATTTTTAAATGCTCCTATATAAAATCAGATTTTTCTAGTAGAACTTGCAAATACTTTTTTCTGATTCATGCTTAAATATGATTTTCTTCCTTTCTTTCATCTAACTGGAATGTATTCTGTTATGTAAACAGAAAGATTTGTGCTAATCAAGCATACATGCAGCAGATGAACAAACTACTTTTTAGTTCATTTTCTGGCGGCTTAATCACTGTATTCTTATATGCATTACATTTTTAATTCCATCTTTATTTTTAAAAAAGGCTAGCAGCTTTCATTTGTAATAACTAAGGAGTACAGAAGAGGCTGCCTTAAGTGACTGCATTGGAGATGAAGAGTCATATGTCTAATTATGTTGCACACTCATTGCTTTGTTATGCTGAATTTTTTGTGCAATCACAGGGCTAGAGATCAAACATACTCTGACACACACACACACACATGTGCGCACAGTGTGATGGTTTAGAATAATGCAGGTTTAGCTGCTGAGAGCACAATCAGGTACCGGAGACACTTTCAGTTAGATGTTCTGCAGAAATATTATCCTAGTAGATTGCATGTTCATGTTGAACAACCTGGCCAGAAGGATGTCTTTATATCTATTTTGAATTTTTATTTACCACTGTCTTACTTAACAATGTTTCTACAATATATTGTTCATTTCTGTTTGCTTTGAAACATTAAAATGTGGGAGTAGTTACCTGTAATAGAGGTCTACCAATGTGTTGAGACCCCTAGATAATTAGTAGATAGGATCGACTCCAGAAATTAAAAAAATCTCATTTAAGACAAAATTGCCTTTGCATAGCTAATGGAGAAACAAATAAATTAATTACTCAATAGTTATTGGAGGGAAAGCAATAACTGTCAGAGCTATTGAGAGAGTTGGGGTTGTTCAGCCTGAAGAAGAGAAGTCTCCGGGAGACCTTACTGTGACCTTTCGATATCTAAAGGGGGCTCATTAAAAAAATACAAAGAGACTTTTTACCAAGGCCTGTAGTGACAGGACGAGGGATAAAGGTTTTAAACTGAATAACAGTAGATTTAGATTGAACATAAGGATGAAATTTTTACAATGAGGGGGGTGAGTCACTGGACATATTGCCCAGAGAAGTTGTGGATGCCCCATCATCGGAAGTGTTCAGAGTAAGGTTGGGGCTTTGAGCAATTTGATCTAGTGAATGATGTCCTTTCTTATTAATGATGTTTAAAGGTCCCTTCCAAACCAATCTACTATAGAATTCTATGAAAGAGGAGTCCAGTTCTGTCAGAGATGTGGATTTATACCAACAACAAAACATTAAAACACAATAGACGCACTCTCTATTCTCATTTGAGTTTTGATGTATTTTTGGAAATAGTCAAGTAATCTGACTGTAGATTTTTACATGCTCCTGCTGAAAGGGCATGAATTGGCTCAGGTATTAATGGTCCACAAATTGAATTAATAAGTTAACAAGGAGTATATCTGAAAAAGCAATGGAGAGAAGGATGTTGTATGTTTCCTGTTAAATATACAACGCAGTTGAATTTGATGAAAGAACTTTATAACTGAGTAGGGACAGAGAATCAGGGACAGAGAATCACAACAGACTGAAAAGTAAATTTAATGTTCTTTTTTCTCTCAGATACAAGTAACCCATATATAAGACTATGAAAGAGTACATCATATTCCACAGTGTTCTGGTACACATGGATTTGTGCTAGAGTAGAACCACAAAGGACAACTATTAATAGTCCACTACGGTGTGATTGTTAATGAAATTATGTGTGTTCATGCAGTTGGTCTCTCTTGACATGGTTTGAGAAGACACAAATTATATTGTCTGTACAAGCAACCGTGTGAACATTTCCTCTTCCATAGTATTAATCAGTACTAGGTCAAAGTCATATTCTCTGATCTGAGTTGTTCAAGAGTAATGCAGAAAAACTTTAAGCTGTTTGCCCAAACTTGGGCTCCACAGGAGTTGAGCTTTAGTTGTTCACAAAGACCCAGTGCGTGACTGATGAATAGAGCCCTTAAGTTTCAAGGGACTAAAGCTCAGCAGGAGCAAAACTCTTGTCATGTTCAAAGTGTTTCCAGTCTTTTTCTTTTTATCCATAGTGTGTTCTGTCACTCTATCACTCTGTCAAGGCAGATGGGAGAACAGGCATAGCCAAAGCAAGTAGACTTGAAGAATTTGGCTCCTCTTTAGCCAGTAGAAATATCCACTGGAGCCAAATGGCAACTACACATTTTGGTTTCTTTGGGCATGCAATTTCAAACATTTTCAAACTATACAACATGTAAGGTTCCACTAGAAAATACTAACACATGGGTAATCCTTTTTGCATTTTGTGTTTTCTTTCAATCTTGCTTTTGTTTGTTGACTGTTTTCAGAAAAAGACATTTGAAGCCTGTAGGCACATATTTATGCGTGGAAGAAAGATGTCAAACAACAAGTACTTTATTCTCCAAATTACTGAAAACATGTAGGCTTAAGAAACAACAAACCTTAATGATGGTTTCTTTTTTCTTTTTTTTTTTCTTCTTTTTTTTTTTTTGTTTGTTTTTGGTTTGGTTCAGGTTGGTTTTTCGAAGTTTAAGGAGACTAGCTTAGTCATAAGGTTCTTCTTGGGCCTTAGTGGCTATTAGAATCAAAAGTAAGAAAGGTATACGCCAACACAGCTTGCAATCAGATGAGTGCTGACTTTAACTATACCACAGTTTTACTAAGATGAAGATACCACCAGAGCTGGAAGTTTTAAAAGAAAAGTTTTACTGTTGATTAATGGGCTTGACTGATCTGCTAATTTTGGAAGTTCATTAATTTTCAGCTTGGTAATACAAGTAAGACTATGGCTTTTGTCACAGTGGTGTTAACTTTGTAGTAGAAATATCACTGAACATCTTATCTACCTCATCGTCATATATTTCTTTGGCTCCATTAGAACTTAATAAGAGTCATATTTTTGTTTTAGAAGGTTCTAGGCATCCTTGCTTTGCATAAAAAAGTCTTTCAGCTTTAGCATTCATGACTGATACTTTAAGAAAATCTTAAAAATCAAAATAATCATCAAAGGAAGGACTTCTAACTTTACAGACGTGCAGATAGGATATACACAAAACATGTAATTACTTGTGCAGCAAGGTCATCAAGAGTTATCAAAGTAGATAATTATATTTAGAAGCAAAACATTTGAGTTTCTGTAACTGTTAATGAGGTGAAATCCATCATCTTTCTTTAGGATTCTAGAAAAAGATTGATCAAGTTTCTTTATATGAGATAGAGGTCTCCTTTTTGAAAAGGGCACAAAGAACATTTGACTTTCAACAAAGCAGCTTTCATAACTACAAAAAGAGATTATGTAAGAAATAGATTTTCATTGAGTAAAATCTTGCCATTTCAAACATATCCTGTTCTCTATTTGAATGAAACAAAGTGCTTTGGAAGTTTTAAATAAAAGAGACAAAATGTTGCAGCACAATCAATAACCTTGGAGTCAGGACAGTCACGAAGGATCCCCAAAACCAAACATATCATTTAGACTAGTATATTGTAACAGAGGAATTAGATCATTAGCAATTGGTGTAGAAGACTCATTTATGTAATGTCTGCTCCAAAGCAGAAATTCAATTGAGTTATCCAGTTTGAGTCTCTGTTTTTTTGCTGAAACAATAATAGTGACCTGCCAAATGCTTGCAACAAAAAGAGGCTTAAGGAAAAAAAAAACCCAACACTAAAAAATACAACCCATCCCTGCCCCCTCCCCCAAACAAACCTAGAAAATTCTTTAAAGATTGAGTTACTTATCCAGAGCATAATATTCCCAGGCCTATGTTACTTATGTAATATCTGGGACTGGAACCTGATTTTGAATGATCTGGAACAGAAAAATATTTAGAATTTAGTTTTGACAAATTCACATTTTCAAACAAGCAAACAAAATGTTTGGTGCATAGGTTTTATACTACTGCCAAAATTCTGACTTTTTAATTTCAAGGCTATATGCTAGGACCTTATACATAGAAATTTTATGCTGGATTTATGGGCATGTAGGAAATAGGATAGAAACTTTTTGCACCTCTCAGTTACTGGAATAGAATAGAGGTATCCTTAGGTTTTTTCAGCTACCTTGAATGTTTCATTTCCTGAAGAAAGGAGCTGGAGATTTGCACACAGAATTGACTTTTGCAAGGGACGTCAAGAGCGGCAAGAGGAGCCTCTACTGCTGCATTAGTATTAAAAGGTTGAACTAGGAAAATGTGGGCCTGTTGCTGAATTGGCTTGATGATTTAGGCACAGTAGACAAAGAAAACACTGATGTATCCATTATCTTCCTTGCCTCAGACTTCATCAACAAGGTTTCCCAGGCCTTTGGGCTGAGAAAGTCGCCCAAAGTCCCTGAATAGCTGCTCTCTATCCTCTTTGAAGCATTATGGAGATCAGGAGAGGTCCACGGCAACAGGAAGAAGGCAAGTGTCGCATTCATCTTCAAAGAAGACCAGAAGTTCAAGCAGGGTAACTGCAGGCCTGTCAGTCTTGCTTCAGTCCCTTGGAAAATCATTGAGAACACATTTCTGGGCACAGAAAGGTGAAGTAGGTGACTGGAAACAGTCAGCACAGAAGTATCAGGAGTGAGTCATGCCTGACCAACCTGATGACCTTCTGTGATGAAGCAACTTGTTTTATGGACTGGTGAATATAATTTACCTCAACTTTAGCAAGGCTTTTGGCACCATCTCCCACAATATTCTTGTATCTAAGATGGGACTTTATGGTCTGGAGGGATGGACAGCTAAATGGATGAAAAACAAGTTGTAGAGGTAGGCATGGAGGGCCGTATACTGGAAGCTGGTAAAAGTGGAGTACTGCATAGTCTGGAGAATGTGACAGAGTGCTCTCTCATCAAGCTTGGAGATGATATCAAACTGGGTGTGGGTGTGCAGTTAACACACTCAAGAGCAGAGCTGTCATTCAGAAGGAGCTAGACAGGCTAGAGGAATGAGCTGACAGAAACCTCATGAAATGCAACAGGAGTAAAGATGAGTGCTGCCTGTGGCCAGGAAGCACTGGTGCAAGGGCACAGGCTGTGACCAGCCTAGCTGGGAGCAGTTCTGCAGGAAGGGACCTGGGAATTATTCAGTCTGCAGGAGAGACCGCCTCAGGGGGACCTAAAAGGAGCCTAGCCAGACCCCAGTGTTAGGGGGTTAGCAAGAGGACAGAGCCAGCACCTTCAGTGCTGCATGCTGTGACGACAAAAAACAATGGGCGTAAACTGAAGCAAGGCAGTTTTAGACATTGTATTAGGAAAAACACTTTCACCCTGAGTCAGTCAAGTAGTGAAGCATGTTGCCCAGAGAGGCTGTGCAGTCTCCATCCATGGGGATTTTCAAGACCAGACTGGACAAAGCCCTGAGCAGCGTGGTCTGACCTCGCAGCTGACCCTGCAGGAGGGTGCACTAGAGACCTCTTCCTGAGGTTCCTTCCAGCCTGACGCGTCCTGCAATTCTTAAACTATACATAAATGCTTTTGTCTTTTTCACGCTTGAACATTTGCAACTCAGTGTTGGGAACTCCCACATTAAAAACAAGGTGGTGATTTACCCCAAGCACAATAGAACTGTATTGTATATCCGCACAACTACAAACTTTTCCTCTCTTTTTGATGTGATGCTGTTTTAGGAGACATCATAAATCAACACATGAACAGTAAAAAACATGCAGGTCTTTCCATTGGTCCTTTCCACTTTTCTTCCATAGCTGTACTAGATATCAAGAGAACAATCCTCCTTTTGGAACACCCTTGTGCCTAGCATTCTTGGAAAGGTAAAGGAGGAGATGAAGCTCCTGGGAACTTTGCTTTTGCTTTAATTGTTAAGATCACATGTATGATATGCAAAGAATAATGCATTAATGATGCATAAAAATTAAAAATAATATATAAACTTAATCCAACCCCCCCAGTTGAATAAAGGCAAGGAACAAACTTATATCACCTTGTTAAATGCCTGAGTAAAATGTAGTACTTTTGCTAATGATAATATGCACATCAATCTTAAGACTGTTCTTCACATTTAATTTCAAACCTTGTTCAGTCTTTTCTAGCCCTAACAACAGTATCATGTGATCTACCTTTATCTTTAAGTAATAAACTTTCCAATGAGAACCATGAAGGATGTTGCTGGTTTAAGGGTTTGGAAAAAAGGTCATGTTTTTTGGGGGTACTTTTTCTGGTATAACTATTTTTAATTAATGTTTTTACATCCTCATTAATTCTTGAACATATGTATTTTGACATTTTTATGAAGAAGAATAAGTATTAGAACCCACAATGAAAGCAACTCTAGCTGAGCAGTTCAGTGGAGATCACGAAATCACAAGACACATTAATAAACCCCTACTTTGGATCCATCATTTATGATCTATATTTGTACTTAAATACTTATAAAACATTAATTTTGGTCTTTTGTGATTGACAAAGAGCTATCTACAGTAAAAAATACACTAGAGAACCAATAATAGGCCCCCATGCTGAAGCAACTCTTATACGTTGACAATAAAGTAGTATATAAGAAATAAATGAAAAAATTGTAACTGAACAGTACTGTTGTCTGGAACATACTATAGCAGACCCATGTGTTTCCAAAGGCCATAGGCAAGAGGAATATCAGAATGACAAAAAACCCTACAACAAAACCAAACCAACAAATAAAATTAAGTATATCTGCTTAGGTGAAAGAAGGAACAGGAGAATAAGGAAATGGAAGGTGCAAAAGCTTATCACCTTGGAGCTTGGGCAAAGACTTCCAAAAGTTCTGAGGGACTTGAATGGCCAGTTCTAATTAAATCTAGGAACTGTGACCAGGTTCCTCAGACAGCTTTGAAAAAGAATCTCAGTCTTAAAATACGATTTCACTACTTTTCTTTTTTTTGTTTATCTAATATAAAAACAATCCTAATTGAAAGTGCACAGCTGAATATTTGACTGAAATATTTGTCTCAATTATAAACAAACAAACAAACAAATTCTTTTCATAGTTTCAATAAGCCAAAGTTTTTCAGTTCTGAAAATTAAGTTGGATTAAATATTATGACAGAGATATTTTTTTTTCCTCACACATTGATAATAAAACTAATAAAGATATCAGTGGTGAGGGAAGGCAAATGATGAAACAGTGTGAAATTCTACAAAATTAAAAGAAAGTAATTACGTGATGAAATGCATTTTTCCAGGGCACGGTATATGTTTGAGCATCCAGTTTGCAAAACACCATTTTATGCTTTATTTAAGCACATTATTTGGATTGATGCTGGGTATTTTATATCCTGATATTCTATGTAGACCATGAAGTCAATCTGTTTCTTAATTATGCCTAGATATCTGGTGAGAAGCACTGCAGTTCAGATATAAAAACTGATGATGTCATGTGATAGAAGAGGAGAAATCATATTTTTTGTGTGGGCAATCCAAGTTACAGTTCCTGAAAGATTGCTTACAGTCATGTTTGGTAAGAAAATGGAGAGTGAGGTGAAACCAGTGTTTCCCCTTCATTTGTGATCTTCCTCCATATACCTGCTCTGTAGCTATACTTTCCCCCATCGCCTGTCTTAAACATTGTGTCGGGTGATACACTGAGATATTGAGACTTTGGCATCTATCTCCAGTTATATTCGACAAGCTATATTCTGTACAGTTATGTGGTTCTTTCTATTCATGTCACAAATGGAGTAAGTAAAGGAGACCACTTTATGCAGTACATAGCAAGATCATAGGAAACCTAGTGCTAAGTTGTCTGCAGGCAATCTGGTTTGGGTGTTTGTGACAGATGGAAGCTAAGTCTGTCCTGAAGTTCCCTCATTCAATTTAGATGCTTGGTATAAATTCTAATATACGTTCTAGGTTGTAAACAGTAATTTGCTCCTACTCATTTCACAAGTCATAGTCATATAAATTTGCAATGCAACAAAAAGCAACACACTGCAGAACCAGAAAAAAAGCTGAAAATGAAACTTATGTTCCAAAACATGCAGAAGAAAAAATGCAACATATTCGTTTATGTGAAGTCAACTATAATACGCATTGAAATTATTTCATACAGATGACTTTGTTTCATATCACATAGTTTCATATCACATAGTTTGCTTGCCTTAAAAAAAAAAAAATCCTATTCAGCACATCTGCTTATTCAGGTTGTACATTCCCAAACTAGTGTGATTTACATTTGAATGAAGTTTCCAATTTTATTGAGTGGCATGGAATCTAATTAGATTCTGCCTGTAAGAGAGGAGTGTCAATTATAAAAAGTAAGGCTCTGGAAAATGAACCTAAATAAAATTTTACTGAACAGAACATGCAATTACAATCAACATCAGACTGCTTCAATTATTACCTCTAGATTTTTATTTCTTATTTTATTTTCTCATGAAGAAATGGAGAGTCAACAACTGGACTATTAGCAGTGTGTTATTGATGACATTAGAGTATCTTCTTACATGGTGCAAAAGAATGGTGTCCAGTTTTAGTGGTATCAAATATGAAGCATCCCTCTGGAAGGACTTATTATTAATAGAACCTGAAATATATGGGATTTGATCAATAAAATTAATATGTTCAACACTGTTGTGGGTGTCTGCTACAGACTGCTTGATTGGGAAGAAGAAGTAGATGAGACCTTCTTCATACAATTGGAAAAAGTCTCACATGTGTAAGCCCTGGTCCTCGTGGAGGACTTTAACTACCCCAGTGGTTATGCTAGAAGAACAACACAGCAAGGCAGAAGTAATACAGCAGCTTTCTGGAGTGTATTGATGACAACTTCCGAACACGGGTAATTAAGGAGCTGATGAGGGGAGATGCTCTCCTGGACATGATACTCACAAAGAAAGAAGAAATGGTCAGGCATGTGAAGGCTGAGAGGAGCCTTGGCTGCAGTGACCATGGGACAGTGGAGTCAGGACCCTGAGAGGAAGAAAACAAGGCAAAAAGCAGGATCACAACTGTGGACTATGGAAGAGATTTTCAGCTTTTCAGAGATCTGCTTGGAAGAACCCCATGGGATATGATCCTGGAGAGAAAAGAGGTCCAGGAGACCTGGTTGATTTTCAAGAATCACCTCCTCCAAGCTCAAGAATGGTCCATCTTGACTTGCAGAAAAACAAGCAAAGGTGGCAGGAGGCCTGTATGGTTGAACAAGGAGCTGCTGACATCTCAAATATAAAGAGGAAGTATATTAGATATGAAAGCAGGGTCAGGTGATCTACAAGGAATATAGAGGCACTGTCCTAGTGTGAGGACTTGGAAAAAAGAACACGTCACTGCTATCTCAAAAAAGGATGAGACAAAGAATCCCAGGAGCTACAAACTGACCATTGCAATCCCTGGGAAGGTGATGGAAGAAATCGTCCTGGTAACCTTTTCCACATATGTGAAGGACAGGAAAGTGATTGGAGTAGTCAGCATGGATTTATCAAGAGTAAATCATGTTAGAGCCTTCTATAATTGGATGACTGGCTTGGTACTGGCAATCACTACTAGAGTAGCCAAAGCGTTGATACTGGGTCCAATATTGTTTTACATCTTTGTTAATGACCTACATGATGAAACACCCTCAGTAAGGCTGTGGATGATACCATTCAGAATGACCTTGACGGGCTGGAGAAATGGGTCGATGGGAACGTCACAAAGTTCTGCAAGGCAACATGCCAAGACCTGTACTTGGGGAGAAATAACCCCACGTATCAATACACAGTAGGGATGGATCAGCTGGAACGTAGCTTTTCAGAAAAGGATGTAGGAGCCCTAAGGAACACTAAATTGACCATATGTTCATGGTAAATTCTTTTCTTTCTTTCAGGGAAGGTGGGGGGGCAGACAGAGCTATGTGTCCCTATGAGCCCTCATGGTAAAGAAGGGCCAACAGCATCCTGGGTTGCATGAGGAAGAGTGCTGCCATCAGGTTAAGGGAATTGATCCTTCCCCTTTAGTCAGTCCTGGGGAGGCATATCTGGAGTGCTGTGTCCAGGTCTGGGTTCCCCAGTACAGGAGAGATATGGATATACTGAAGTGAGTCCAGTAAAGGTCCACAAAGATGAGTGAGGGGATGAAGCATCTGACATACAAGGAGAGGGTGAGAGATCTGGGACTGTTCAGCCTGGAGAAAAGAAAGCACAGGATGATCTTGTCAATGTGTATAAATAAATACCTGATGGACTCTTCTTAGTGGTGCCCAGTGCAAGGGGAAGAGGCAATGTGCACAAATTGAAACACAAGGAATTCCATTTAAACAATCCTCCTCCACCCCCTTTTTTCTCTAAGGTTGATCAAACACTAGAATAGGTTGCCCAGAGTGGTTGTAGAGTCCCCATCCTTGGAGATATTCAAAACTCAGCTGGAGACAGTCCTGGGCAATATGTTCTAGTTGAACCTGTTTTGAGCAGGGGTAACTGGAAAAATGATCCCCAAAGGCTGGTTTCCACATTCGGCTATTCTATGATTGTATGATTATACTTAAGAAATTAGTCAGGTTTATTGTATTTTCTGTTTCCTACCAAGTCCTTTTTCACACACTGCCTTTTTATAATAACTTATCTTTAACAGGGAATGGTATTGTTTCACCTCTACAGCATATATTTCATACTACCAGGAGATCCTGATGCCAGGATCTGCAATCCTGCAAAACCGATAACATTATATTTATACAGGAAATAGCACAGGAAATATCTCTGAATCAGTATCAGTAACTTAAGTCTAAGAACCTCTGCCCTGTAAGATTTCTTTACTGTCAAATTCCATTGTGGATTAGCTGGATTCAATCTCCATTAGAGCATCGGGAATTACATAGCTATGGGATGCAATGAGAGAACAATTTGTTCTGAAAAAACATAATCCTCCATACACTTGAGTCTGAAAAGGCCAAAAGTTTATCTGAGTCTACCGCAGAGTCTAGCTCACAAATGTTGCTTTTATTTTGCTGAAACAGCATAAGTTTTTGTTACATTTTTCTGGCCACCTGACACACCACTCTTTTAGCAAATAGTGTTATCTTCAGACGGTCATCCAGCTTTTTACAGACAACTTTTGAAGTGTAAAACTGAATATAGAAGTTTCTTAGATGCATTTTTGCAATGTTCATTAGATGCTTGAAGAAATAGAGATATTTTTTAGGCATTAATGTGCAACAATGTATTACAGTGGTGGTATTGATATACTTTTTATAACAGTCTTTCCCCATTTTTATTGAATAACACTAAAGACATCCTATAGCAATGTCTTTACAATATTGCAGAATGGGAAACTGTATGCAGAATTATTTCACTCCAGATGTTTGCTACTACAGTAGTAGTAGGGATAGCAGTTAAAAGTGACCAATCATTAGATTATAGGGACCAAATATAAATGCAACTATGTTAAAAATACAGATATTTTTGAACTAAAGTGATAGCTTGCCCTCTTCAGTTCCTCTGAACTTTGAGTCCAAATTTAAGCCTCTCTGAAGGTGGACCTTATAAATCAAGGAATTCATATGAGTTCAGACACAAGAAATCAAAGACACCAAAAGCAACAGTAATTCCAATCCCCTGCCACAATAAAACTGCTTATGGAAAGAGGAAGCTAATTCACATAAGGGGAATTTTTCTTTGTACCAACTCTACACCTGAATGACATGCAGAAAGTAAGACAAACACCATGATTTTCTATTTTAAGTATATGTTCCTTTGTCATCACCTTTAATGAAAACACAAAGAACATCATCGGAACCTTGTTACCCCCAACATGAATTAGAAGTTCTATTAACAAGCAGGTTTTTTTTCCACGTGTAGAAAGAAGATAATCTGATGTATGACAATTGTTACCCATGCTTTGCAGGGAATTACTGTAACGGATTTAGATTCCATGATAATAACACTTTCTTTAAACTTCATTAAAACAGATCTGAATGTAATTCTTTTTTGCCTATGATTACAAATAATGACAAAACCAAACCTCCACTATA
This sequence comes from Burhinus bistriatus, assembly GCA_013397275.1. Lineage (NCBI taxonomy): Eukaryota > Metazoa > Chordata > Aves > Charadriiformes > Burhinidae > Burhinus > Burhinus bistriatus. The sequence continues at coordinate 4,948 of VYXH01002570.1, read as the reverse complement.
ACATATATGACTTTTTTCTTTCTTGTCTGGTAAGTCTAACCTATGCCTTTATCCATGTTTATTTCCTGAACTTACATAATACATTATCGTAGTCCTCTATTTAGAGTCACCAGTTCCTGCCTTGTCTGCGACTTCTCAGCATGAGAACCTTAACTGAATTTGTGTATTTTTTTTCCTTTCCTTTGATTTGCTTTTACACACACAAACAAATATGCTATGCCTTTTCTGTCTTGTGCTCCATCCACTTTGAGTTTAGCTCAATAGGTAGTAGTCATTCATATGTATATTCTGCAATAAGCAAGGACAATGAATGAAACAGAGTTTCGTGGTATTGGTATATTCAGAATGGCTTACGTCATGGACTCAAGTGGTGCAGTAACATGTCTCTCTTTATGACAACTGGTGTCCCTTGCCATGGACTCCAGTAATCCTGACAGTTTGAGACAATGACTCAAAACTGAAGCATAGTATCAGATCAATTTAATAATTTACTGACTTGCCCTTCAGATACGGTAAGTGATGATCAGATTAAATTCCCCAAATGCTTTCTTTGGAATGCATCAAATGAGAAAATCATAGCTTGATCAAACAGATCTGCTTTTTGACTAATTCTTTTATTACTCTCTCTTATTCAACTGAGGCCACGTGCAATATAGTTGTTAGTTGTCTACCTGCTTTTGCTTGATGTGAGAACAAAAGAAAAGGTATCTAGCAAATCCTGTATACATTGACTATAATTCTACTGCTATCAGGCAAATGTGCACACAGGGAATTATTCCTCCTGATGTATTCGGAGTTAGTATCTATCTCTCTCACATTGTTTATTGATTCCATTGCTATCTTTTGGCTTGGTCTTCATTTGCTATTCCTGGCATACAGAAGAGGAAGTAAAAATCTATGGCCTTGAATATTTCTACATAAAAATGTAGAATTTAATAATGTCTTTTCTGGCTGTTTTCCAAATGTACACATGCAGCTCAAAGAATCAACCTGCTGTTACAGAATAAGCAGTCTTTGTCTTGCATTGGAACACATTTTGTTTAGTATTACTGATAGTAACAAATGCAACTTTTCAAACATGTTAATGTTTTCTGCTCCATAGTTTCCAATACTATTTATATATGAAAATATTGTTTTATTCCTTTCCTGTTTTTCTGGCTATTTTATTCCAGGTTTGTTTACTGAACATACATTTAGTCTCATACTTGGATAAATTATGATGTGCTAATTTCTTGTCTTTTCATTCATCAGAATACCAAAGGACAGTATCCGGAGGGTAACTGTCTGCATTCACATAAGAACTGCTCTCATTTCTCTTCCTATTTACCTCAGAAGAAGATTTTTTTATCCTCACCTCTCTATTACTTCTTATGCCCTAAGAAACTGTCCAGGGAATTATTTTCTGTGCAGGTGACTGGTAAGGATGGACATGGAGGGATTGCTCATACACAAACAAGATCTGAGTCCAGTTAGGGTTAGTGCCAAAGTCATTATACAAATTGGTAGTCACTGATGCTAAGTAGGATAGAATCAGTGTCAGTACATATAGGTCAGGGGCATTTATTGTAACATATCCTACTCTCCTAGCAGACCTACAATACTCTGGTTATGTCTGCGAAGCTTTTCTGACATTCTAACACCCATATCCACTTTAAAGGTCCAAAAATACTTTATAACTACCAACTACAGGATTTTTAGAGGTGGACTTAAAAGTGTATATTTTTTAGTGGTTGAGTTTTAGGTGTGCTTTGGAGCACATTTTGGAGCACCAGGTGGCAGTCAATTGGCAAAAGGCATAGCATGCACAAATACCAAGACAGACTACTGATCAAATGACAACCGACTTGGAATTAAAAGGGTAATTCTCAGGGAAGTAGTTCCCATTTTTACAGGAGCGATTTTGTGCTGAGAAAGAACAAGACACTACTCATCTTTTACCTCTCCCTGTCTCCCCTCTCCCTTACCTCTGGGATTTATGACAAAAGATTGGTCATAATTACATTTACTCATGCATGAATATAGAACATAGCAGGGGATATGTGGAGGGAAAACACATCTTTTCTCTGTTAGGTACTTGTGGAGGAATAATGTAGGTTTTCTACTCCATGAGTGAAGCTGACAGAGGAATGGATTTTTTCCACTTACAAAAGAAGAGGTACATGCTGGAACTTCCTTTAAAAATATGATCTAAGAGATCTTAAAGGAAGCTTGAGAAACTCTACAGTTGACAGCTAGAGGGCTGAGTCAATTCTGCTGTTCTTGCAGAAATCCTGGATTATTTTACCCACAAGTTTTTACATTAGACTATAATCTGTGGTGAAGTGCGTTCATTTCCGTTTGTTGGCTTCGTTCCTTATTTGAGTGATGTTCCTATGAGACTGCTGGAAAGGCCATGGTGACTGGGTGAGGTTTCTGGTGACTAGAAAAAGAAAAATGTCACATCTATCTTAAAGAAAGTGAGGAGAAGGACCAAGGAAACTGTAGGCAAGTCAACCTCATATCAGCCCCTGTGAAATTTGTGCATCAAAATCCTCTTTGAATTTATTTCTAAATATATGAAAAGCAAAACGTGACTGGGAAAAGACAACATGGATTTAACAAGGGCAAATCATACATTGCCAACCTGATTGTTTCATGTGATGAGATGACAGAGTTTGTGGACAAGGGGAGGGCAGTGTATGTCATTTACCCTGACTTCAGCAAGTCTCTTGACACAGCTTTCCATAAAATGAAATGAGATGTGGACTTGGTAAGGTGTCAAAAATTTGGCTAAATTGTCAGACTCAAAGGGTTATAATCAGCAATAGAAAGTCCAGGTTTCAGTCAGTTACTAGTAGCTCTCCTCAGGAATCAATAACAGGGTCAACACTTAAGTATCTCTGTATTACATAGATCTATCTATTGATTTATATAGACATCTACAAATACAGTTATTGATACCATCTATCTCTCTCCGTACCTCTCGATATATATGATTTAGTGTCCTCCATGAACTTGCTGAAAGTGCACTCTGATCCATTATCCGTGTAATATATACAAATAAGTAGATAGAAAATGTCCGTAGTTATGTAGATACATCTTTACGGGTATCTATAGATACAGATATATAGTCAGCAATGTGCCCTTGCAGCAAAGAAGGCCAACTGCATACTGTGATGTATGTGCATTTATGTCACCAGATTCTCATCTCTATGTGGCACTTGTAAGACCATGTCTAGAGTATTGTGTCCAGATCTGGACTTCCAAGTACAAGAAAGACATTGACATACTGGAGTGAGTCCAACAAAAGACCAGTGAGATGTTTTGGGGCTGGAGTACTTGACATGAAGAGGGCCTGAGAGACCTTGTTTGTGCAGCGTGGAGAAAAGAAGACTAGAGAGGGTCTTACTGTTACCTACAGGTACTTATAGGGACAGAAAAGTTGAACCAGAGTCATCTTGAAGATAGCAACATGACTGTCACGTTAAAAGGAATGTAGTTTCGATATTTATCTGTCAGAGTCCCAGGACTTTCACTGATCTGTCTATCAGAGTCCCAGCAAAGGACTTTCACTGAGTCAGATTCACAAAAATCGAAATTAGTTATTTTATTGAGAGCGACAGAACAGATTCAAGATTGCTGTTCATAAATTCACTGACAACAATAGTGCTACTAACTAAGGTTAATATTACTAGCAAAAATAATAATAATACAGCAGCCCAGGGGTAACATTCACCAGAGGGTGAAAGTCACAGCGCTTACCCAGAAAGACGTCCCTGCCTGGGGTGGAAGAGGAGAATGCAGCCCATCAACTGGTCCGTAAGGTATTGAGATTCTTCTCTCCCAATTTAACAGTCATTTTCTCTATCTTTTTATCCCCAAAATTACAAGGTTTCCCTCCCTTAGGTGATGTAGAGTATGATTTGGGTGGAGAGACGAGTGCTATAGTCATCTATGTTTAGCATGATCTCTATAATCTTGATTAGCATATGCAGGGGTGTCAACTTTAATATACATTTCCCAGGTAATGAGGCAGAGGTCAGCCATCGGATACGACAGCCTTTCGAAGAAACAGAGAGCTACACAGGTTCCTGTTATCTTGTCTTCACTGACAAAAAGCAGGGCTGTTCTACCTCCACAAGGCTCCCGCCTTACCTGCATCCCGTGCTGGCCAGGCGAGTCTCCGCTCTCCTGGGTTGCACAACAGATAGCAAGGTTAGTATTCATTGTTCTTTGAGCACAGAGACTTTACCTCATTATCCAAATTCCACAACAACAAGCAAAAGACAACTTGTTTCAGAGAAAATTCCATCTGTGCCTAAGAAAAGAATCTTCACTCTGAGAACAATTGAACAGTGGAAGAGGTTGCCCACAGAAGTGATAGATTTTTCCATGCTGAAAATATTGAAGACTAATCTAATCTAATCTAATCTAAGGTCCTCTTCTCAAAAAAAAGTTGAAGCAGCTGATCTCCAGAGGTTCACTTCCAAACTCAACTCATGTAATTCTAGGATTCAAAACTGGAATATGAGAAATTTCGCTGAAATATAAGAAAGAAAACTTTCTCTATGAGGGTGATTAAACACTGGAAAAGATGTCCATAGAGTCTGTGGGATCTCCATACTTGGACATGTTCAAAACTCAGCTGGATACAACCCTGATCAATGGCTCGAATTAGATGTAGTTCGAGTGGGTGTTGGAATAGATGACTTCCAGAGGCCCTTCCAATGTAAAAAATCCTGTGATTCTAATGTTCTTCACATGATGTTTGTGGAACTGATTTTCCCTCCTTGACTTTCCATAAATGTTCAGGTTGAAGCCAGAGCTACTGAAATTTCTGGACTTGGATTCACCAAGGGGAAATCATGCTTGACCAATCTAATAGTCTTCTATGATGGCATGACTGGCTGGTTAGATGAAGGGAGAGCAGCGGATGATGTCTCCTCTCATTTCAACAAGGCTTTTGACA
>VYXH01002569.1:21545-48029 GCA_013397275.1 Burhinus bistriatus | reverse complement strand
GAGGGCCGCGCCGTGGCGGTTGCGGCTGAGCGCTGGCGTGTCGAGGGGCGCGGGCTGCGGCACCACCTGTTGCCGCCACCCCGCCCCTGCAACTTCGCGGCGCTGGTGGCGCTCAAAATGGCTGGGCTGGCCTTTGCCGCAGGGCGCACTAGGGAGACTTTACCTGAGGAGGAACGTGCGAGCTTCTAGTATGTAACAAACGAACGGAAACACCAGAGAAAATACGAAGAGCCGGTTGGTTTGTGGAAAAGTTATTGCTGTCTGCCCACCCGTGCTCGTGAAACGCAGCAGAGGGCGGTGCTGTCTGCACAGGGCAGCTTGACCTGTCCCAGCCCCACGGGCTGCTGTAAAATTGCGGCGTTTTGTGCGGTCTCGCAGGGGTCTAGGAGCAAAAGTCTGGGGCGTGCGGGAGGTGACTGCCTACAGCAGGTGCCACCTGCCCAGAGTGATCTAGGCAAGGGGTCACGCATGGAGAGCAGCTTAGGGACCCGACCTGGAGTCGGATTGAATGCCACAAGAGCAAGAAAAGATTTTTTTCGCTTGTTTGTTTTTCCCTGCTGGCTTTTATGATGCAGGTTTGGATTAACTTTAGTTTTACTGGGTGTGGCTGCTGAGGAGGAGGGAGAATAGCCTTTCAAGATCCATATTCCGGCCTCGGTTGTGTCTTGAGCATGTAACCAGAGTCATTAATGATATTTAGTGTTTTCATCATGTCTCTTGATTTTCTTGCAGTCTGGGTAGACTTCTCGGGTAATCAGTGTCACTTTGGGGTCACTTGATGAGGTAACTCATTGTTTATAGACTTGTTAGATTTCGGTCAGGAAGAGTCATGGGCTTTTGTGGCTGGAGTGAAGAAGAAAAGAGGAATTTCTACTTTTGTAGCACCCTGATGTTAATTCAGGTTAAGGGTAATCATTAGCCTATATCCTAAATAGTCCCTTCTCCTCTGTTCTTGGCAGCCTGGCTATCATGATGGAAAAGTTATTTGAGTTCATTTTTTGATGGCATGAAAATGGGTCCACAGCTGCCTTGTGGGAAGTGGAATAGCCTGGGACATGGTTCAGAAAGCAGAGACTGATAGTTTCACTAAAGAGAAGCCGGTGCAGGCAAACGTTTGCTTGTCTATCTTCCATGCTGTCAGGCTGTGAATCACTTCTGGTCCTGAAACCAGAACAGTGTATATGTATTAGAATAAAGGGTCTTAAATAGGTATACTGAGCTAAAAATAGCTTTACTGAAAAGCAGTAAAGTCTGGGTGGTACACCATTTCTACATTTGCATTATAATACTTAACCTAACACATGTATTGTCACATGACATTAACTTCTGGAGTTTGTTCCTTGTTATACATACTATGTTATCAAGAGCTATCTCATAGGTAAGTTTTGAATTGTGCTTCTGCGGTACCGGAATGGGAACTGGCTTTTGCCCTGTGACTTCATGGACACAGCAAGTGTATGATTTTGAGAGCCTAAATATGAAAGATATTTCTGCTCTCAGGGTAGTTCAGGGAAAGCAGTTGAGGTCAAAGAATGACAGTTTTGGGTCATGGCAGATGTGCAGCCCGTTCAGGATATTTTGCCAATAGTGTATGATTATTGAGGGAATGAGTATAAGAGACAAAGGGGAAGAATATAAGAAACAGGCAATTTTAGAACGATTATTCACATTGATATACCTTTCTAGTTTTCAGCCCTGTGCACCTAGAAGGAACAGGTGGTATTTGTATTTAATAACCATTAATGGATTTTTTTCCATCAGTTCCCATAATTGCTTTTGAATGTAGTTTTGTTTTTTTGCCTTCGCAATGACAGCTGGGTCATTGTACATGGTACAATGCATCATTAAACTGAAGATATCAGGCAGTTGCTATAAAGTATTGAGTAGGCCACTGTAAGGGTGAACAGGAAAGTGGAAACATTTATTATCCTTAGGCAAAATCAATTCTGTAGTAGATACCTCTCTTAGGATGGTGAAGCTACTTATGGCAAAGTTGTAATGGGCTGGCTAAAACTTCATGTTCTGTTCAGAATGTGCATGCACTGAATTTGGACAATAGCATAAAACCACAAAAAGCCCATAGCACCGAACATCAATATACATAGGGGGCTAACTAGCTGGAAGGCAGTGCTGCAGACAGGGACCTTGGGGTCCTTGGTGGACTATGAACAGACTATGAGTCAGCAATGCACACTCTTTGCAAGGAAGGCCAAAAGTATCCTAGACTACATTAGGAAGAGCGTTGCCAGCTTGTCAAGGGAGGTGCACCTTTCCCTCCGCTCAGCACTGGCGAGGCCACCTCTGGAGTACTGTGTCCAGTTCTAGGCTCCCCTGTATAAGGAAGACATGGACATGCTGAAGTGAGTCCAGCAAAGGGCCATGAAGATGACTAAGAGATTGGAGCATCCCTTATATGAGGAGAGGCTGAGAGAGCTGGAACTGTTCAGTCTGGAGAAGTCTCAGAGTGATCTTAGTGCTGTGTACAAATACCTAATGGAAGGGAGTAGAGAATATGGAGCCAGATTTTTCTCAGTGGTATTAAGTAAAAGGACAAGAGGCAGCAGGTACAAATTAAAACATGTGAAATTCCACCTGAACATCCTGTGAGGATGGTCGTACACTGGAACAGATTGTTCAGAGAAGTCGTGGCCTCTCTGTCCTTAGAGATATTCAAAACCCAGCTGGACACAGTCATGGGCAACTTGCTCTAGCTGACACTGTTTGAGCAGGGTATTTGGACTAGATGATCTCAAGAGAGCCCTTCTAACCTCAGCCATTCTGTGATTCTATGGTAATGATGGGTTTGCATGTTAATCTTTCGCTAATAATTTCTGGCAAGAGTTGTGGGAAGGGAGCATATCTTTTATTTAGATAAGCTATTACAGTTGGAATAAACAATAATTTTTGAGCAGGCAGATTTTTTTCTATGAAAATGGGTTGCACTGCTTGAGTCTTTAAGCCTGAAACAGCATAACTCCTGTTTAGGAAGAAATCCAACCTTTTGTAAATCTGTGTCATCTCTGGAAATTATAGGATGCTGTAGGTGAATATATAAAATGATCAGAGAAGACAGAAAAGATCAAGCTTCGTGTTCTGTGAGGGAGAGGTTTAAAGCTTCCAGTGGTAACAGGGAAAGCCTCAGACTTCCCTAATGCATCATTCCTGTTTTGAGGGTTTTTTGTGGTACAGTGTAATATAGGTACCATAAGACCTACAGGGAGTGTCTTCCCTGTAGGTTGTGCTTTATGTTCGGCTCACTGGATCATTTCTTGTCTGGATATATGCAGTGCTGACACAACTAGATTGTTGTGTATACACTTTGTACTGTCATCTGTCTTCAGGTGAAAGAATAGGTTATTTGAATTTCTTTAAAACTGAAGACATCTCTTTGTCTTCTACTGGGAGCCAGTATATAAACAGAACATATAATCATAGAATATCCTGAGTTGGAAGGGACTCAGAAGGGTCATTGAGTCCAACTCCTGACTCCACACAGGGCAACCTAGGAGTTAAACCAGATATCTAAGAGCGTTATCCAAACACTTCTTGAATGCTGTAAGGCTTCAGGCCATGACCACTTCCCTGAGAAACTTTTTCTAGTGCTTGACCACCCTTTCCTTGAAGAACTTTTTCCTAATACTACCCAATGTGAACTTCCCTTGATGCAGCTTTAAGTCATTCCCTCATGTCCTATCACTGGATCCCAGGGAGAAGAGATCAACACCTACTTTTCCACTCCCTGTCATGAGGAAGCTGTAGACAGCAATGAGATCACTCGTCAGTCTCCTCTTTTCCAAGCTGAACAAAACTAGTATCCTCAGCTGCTCCTTGTAAGTCATGTCCTCTAGTCTTTTCACCATCTTTGTTGCACTCCTTTGGACACATTCTTGTATTTTTATATCCTTTTTGTATTGTGGAGCCCACAACTACACACAGTACTCAAGGTGACACTAATTTTGGTTGAATTTATGGGTATCTCAATAAGAAGTGGTCAATTAAAAAATAAGTGCTTGTCCAGTCAGAAAGACTGGTAGTAATCAGCGCTTTTTATTTACTTCCAGTTTTGTATTGATCTGAAGCTTCAGAAGGAAAATCAGAATTCTTCCTATCTAGGAGATAGAGCTGAATTCATTTAAGAGTAAAGAAGTACTACCTGTGACACCTGAGGGGCTACCCTGTGGACTCTTGTACCCATTATATTTTTTCTGGCTGGACTTCTTCAATACTTTTTCTTTTCTTTCTCATATTTGTTATCAACTTCCTGCAGTCTCTGCCTAGTTAAAGTACATTATTTAATGGCTCCTTAAAATCTGATTGAATTTAGCTTGCTGAAACTGTGCTAAGAAACGTCACTTAGACGTGATGTCTTTAAGTGGCACCTTCAAATGTCGTTACTGATGTCTTCATAAAAAAAGTACCTAAGTTACTTAGTTTGACTGTACTTGTCCCGAAAATAAGCTCTGTTTTTGAAGCAGAGCTTGTGCTTAGTAAAATGAGAAATGTACTTAGTAATTTGCTTCATATTTTTAAAAGTGTCCTTATCAAATTATTTTTCTGAAGGACAGTTCACACAGACTACCTAACTTTGCCAGAGTGTTCTGGCACTGTCAACAGTTAATGCTGAAGTGGTGTAATGCGTAATGTTATGACAGAACAGGTATGAAACCATATGACTTTCACATGCTTGGTTTTAGTTCGCATTCAAACTCTTAGGGACATTAAAATCTGCAATGTAGAGGTTGTTTCTAAAGGTACTGTGATTTTCTTTGTTTATTTTATAGAAATACAGGCTGGAATCTAGCTTTGGAGGTTCCCTTTTTCTTGGGACTTTTGTGTATGTACATGTAAACACGTCAGAGGAAATTTGAGCCAGTGTTAGCTAATGATTATTATACTTGTGTATCGTATTTTGCTGTTTCTTGTCTTGGTAGACAGAAGTCAGTTTGAGTAGAATTTACCACTTCTTTGGAATTTTTTTATAATGTAAAAGCTGACAGTAAGAATAGGAATCCTATTCCTGGGTGATATAAAAAGTCCTAATGAATTATTCATATTTTGGAAGTGCTTTTAAATATCTGAGTCCTGGTTTCCCATCTGTTTCTTCAAACTTAATAGATTATTTGGAAAGTGCTTTCAAAAATATCACTTCCACAGCTACATTTCATGTCCTGGTTATGCTTCTTGGAGACCATGCACAAAAGTCAATTTGACTGTATTTTAGAAAACCAGCATTTTAAAGCCATGTCCAGCATGTTTTTTATGTCAGTGTAAGATAATATGTTTTACTGATCTACAAAACATACCTACTCAAGCTTATTTACTGCATTCATTTGAAAGCTCTCTGCAGTAATTTGTTGATAGTTCATGCATACATTTTACATACCATATCTCATAACTGAAGAAACAATGGTCTTTAATAATAGAATATTCTTCTTAGGTGCATTTTTGCACCTGAAGAGTGTGATTTTTTTTTTTTTTTTTTTTTTTTTTTGAAAAACATGTTTTTATTAGACATTAAGAATCCATTTGGTTTACCTTTAAATTTTAGGGTGTACAAAAGAAATCTTAAACCAACTAATAAAATAGGTTGTTTCAAACAATGTTTGTGTGTAATTATAGGACTGCATCCTGTCTTCAAATCAAAATATGTGAACCTATTTTAAGTAATCTGTACTGAATGACTGCTGTTTACATTATAATGTCAAAGGACGCCAATTTATGTTTGTAGTCCTTTTTATTAGTAATAGAAAATAAACTTGCAAAACATTAGAAAAACTGAAAGTGTAGTTGTACAAAGTAAAAAGGACAACTTTATATTTTGAGTTCTTTACACAGGACATGCGAAGATGAGAAAAATAGAATGTTTCCAGGGAAGCTGCTTGCAACCCAGATTCTTTCAGGTGTATAAGCCTAATATTTTGTATCTGATAGGGTCTGCAGTCCTAATGATAGATACAATAGTTCAACTGGAAGAGATCTTCAGTGACCCTCAAGTCCAACTGCCTGACCACTTCAGGGCTGACCAGAAGTTAAAACATATTATTAAGGGCATTGTCCAGACGCCCCTTAGACACTGACAGGCATGAGGCATCAACCACACCTCTTGGAAGCCTGTTCCAGGGTTTGACCACCCTCTCGGTAAAGAAATGTTTCCTCATGTCAAGTCCGAACCTCCCCTGATGGATGCAGCTTTGAGCCATTCCCATGCATCCTGGCACTCTATCCCAGGGAAAAGAGATCAGCACCTGCCTCTCCACTTTCCCTCCCATTAAGGTTGATTCTTAACTCAATCCCTAGCTGTTTTGAAAGACACCTGTCCGGTGTTCTGATTCTGTTGTCTCAAAATCAGGTTAGTATTACAGCTTAAAAAAACAAAACAACTCAACACTTTGTATTTGCCATTTATACCTAGTGTAATATTAATTTATAACACTATATAGCATAGCTTATAATAATATGCAATGTTCTATTAATAACATGTACTATAATATTAATATATCAATTTATTAAATATAAATAATGTAATTTGTAATAAGATATCATTATATATATTGTCTTTGCAAAGACAAAAACCCAAAGTAACTTCAACTGCGTCTCTCTTTAAAATCAAGTATGAATTAGGTTATGCGGTTAAGATCATCCTTAAATGTAATTTTAAATTCTTAACTGTTAGTAAACTTAAAGCTTCATTTCCATGAAGTTGTATGTTATATTTTTTCTTTGGCCACCAAGTCCTTCATAGAAGTTATGACCATTCCTAGAGGTTTAAAAAAATTTCTTTCATATGAAAGTAAATGAAATTCACTGAGAAAAATATATGAACACTTTGAAGTGTTCTGGTTTGTTCTTCTCTTCAAAATGTTAATTTCCACAATCTTTATTGGAAAGTTAAAATAATAGGTAGTTGCCAGACCCAGATAGCATCAACCTTTTGGAGAGTCTCTTATGTTCATAGTGCTTGATTCTTTCTTTGAATTGTCATGAACCAGGAATAAACTGCACCTGCCCTACTGTCAGAGGTAACCTACCTAACCTGTAAAATGGGCGCTGCCTCCATGACATTTTAGAAGCCACTTCTCTTTTTTACACTACTGTGTAAGACTTAACCGATCTGCCACGACCCTGATATTCACCTGATAATTCCTGTTGCAGGCAGGCCCTGCTAGCATGATGTGATACAAAATTGAGCAACAAAAGATTTCTAATGTGCATCTCTTTCTTTTATCTGGAGACATAGAAATGACTGGAGACCTCTCAAGTAGAAGCATGGTTCATGTTAATGGCCTCATAACAGAAAAATAATCTTGCAAAGCTGCCCTGGGTAGTCTGTCTACCATTTAATATGTCTATAGGTAGAACAGTGTCATTGGAGTTTACACAAGCATTTACTATTGCTACTGTCTGGCTGATGGATTTGTTATGGTTTGAGAAACCTACAACAGTATATTGTCATTTAGACAATTATTCTGTTACCCAATGACCCTTGCCCACCCAGGAAGGTGAATCGGGGGGGAAAAAAACAAGGAAACCCGGGGGCTGAAATATAAACAAATTTAGTAGAATAAGACTAGATAATTAACATTAATAACACTAAAAAACCAATATTGATCCCGATACCAATATAAAATATACAAGGATTATACACAGCCAATTCTATCAGTAGGAAGCTGTGCACTCCCAGCGGTGGACAACAGATGTTAGACACTGAGTGCTACGGCTTTGGAGGAAGGAAAGGCCTCACGGTCCGGCACCAGGGCAAGAAGTGTCTGGATTGCCGCCATCAAGGGAAAGAGCAACTCAACAAACTTTCTAATTTATATTGAATGTGACATTCATGATATGAAATAATCCCGTTGGCCAGCTTGGGTCAAGTGCCCGGGTCTTGTTCCTCTTCGTCCCTGCACCCAGCTAGCTCAAAAAACACTGAGACCTTGAAACTCACACATCATAGCTGTCTATAAAGTAAATATTGTCACAAATTCAGACACTAGAGTCTTCTAAAAGTGCGGTTTTCCAAAGCATTAGGAGATAAATTAGTCCTGTGTCGCTGAAACCAGAACAGGATTTTAATTTATATTCAAAGTTCTGTGTAATATTAAAATCTCAGGTGTAGCCATTGTATTTAAAGGACCCTTTTTTCTTCAGGTTCATGTATGTATGTAAACATGGTAGGAAAAACTTCAACACATGTTAAACACTGATATTGCACTTGCATATCTTATATACGTACAGTGCTGCTTCAAATGGTTTTTTTTCACCTTACGTTTTTATATTCTTATCTTAGCTCTGGGTCTTTCTCTAAAGATGACAAGAGAAGGTAACTTCCACAAAGCACTGTATGATTCAACTCTAGTTTCTGGAAACTTGTTTGCGGCTGTTCTGTTAAGCGTGGGATTGATTGAACTTCTGGGCCTTGGCGTGTACGGTAATTTTGCTGAAGAGAGATGTTTACTATTTAATAGTCTTATATACGTGTTTTTATTTTTTCACTTTTTAGGTGCATTGAATTTCAGTCCTGATGCTGCTGATTCCATTCCAGGAGAAAGACAACCTACAGATGTAAACTGGGTAAATAGAGATAGGAAAGACTCTAAAGGTAATCAGAACAGAAGTAATTTACGATTTCCTAGTCTGTCTTCTGAAAGAGGTACAGATTATGAAAGCTCTTCCACAAAGCATCATGGCTTTGGTAATTCAGAACGTCAGTATGGGAATTCTGAAGACTTCCACCAATGTTTTGGTACCGGTAAAAGTTTGAAGAATCGCAACTTGCAAAGCCAGAGATGGCACAGATCAAGAAACGATAGCACATGTACTAGAAGTAAGATAAGGCAAAGTGCTACTGATGCTGCTGCAGGTCCAGGAATTTCAGATGCTGCAGTAGTACCTGGGAGAAGAGCACCTCCTAGAGGATACAATGACTTTCTTTCCTCAGAGAGTGACAGGGAGGTACCTAATGCAGATAGCAGAGGAGCAAAGCCAAAGAAAACACATCTTATGCATGCATCTGGAAGAGGTTTCAGGGAGAAGGGAAAGCAAGTACATGACCGGGAAAAGAGAGTGAGCTCTAAACAGAAAGTAGAGCTGTTTGAAAATGTTCTATCTTTGGATTTGACTCAGTCTGACTCTTCAGAATCATCTGTTGGAAAGGCATTCTGTGATGTACCTGTTGGTAGTGGGGATGAGCAGAAAGGCTACAATTATGTAAATAAAAGATATCCCCGGAAGCCTGTGTGGAATAAACCCCCAGTAGAAAAGGAGTGTCAGAAAAGACATGATTCTCACCGTAGTAAAAATGCAAAAGTAGGTAAGAAGTCTTCTCTTCCATATACTCCAAAAGATAAAAATGAGAGGAAGAAAGAATTCTCTGCTCACAAAAATGAGGAAAACTTGACCAGTGAAACCAGGCGTCAGTTGTCTGACTCTGTCAGGTGTAATGGAAGAAAGTTCCTGCTAAAGGGGGATCAGGCACCTGCACTTCATTTCAGCTGGACGCAGTATTGGAAAAAGCAAAGTGATGTACCAAAAAACAAAGAAACTCATACGGGTAAGCTTTCTAGACTGTCCTGTACTACTGTATTAAAGATACAATCTTGAATAATTTAAAGTGCCTTCACATTTGAATAGATGAAGAGGCCTATTATTTCACATTTGGTCAGTATCAGTTTCAGAGGGTAGAATTAAATGTAAATGTGTGGTTTCTGAGTGTGGAGGCATTCTGTGAGTTTACTAGGGAAGAACAGATTATATTTAAAATTTTTGGGTTTTGGTTATTTTTTTTTTTTTACTATCAAACTGCAAATGAAGGCCTGGTCAGGCACCGTGTTAAAACACGTTTGTTGAAGGAGCAGGGAGTAAAATTCTGAGCATTCTGAACAATGGGACTTGAGAGGGACAATCCTAAAACTGATTTTTGCAGGATGAGTTTTCTCATGTTTTATGTAGAAGTAGGAAAAGCCAGATAGATTAACTGTGTTCTGCTCCTAACTGGATATTTTTTCTTTTTTTGCACTGGTAGTATCAAAAGGTAGGTAGAAGTAGAGAAAGTCTCTGGATACTATTTTTGGAAGTTGAGAATAGAAACATGTGCCATGACAATGTAAAGCAGACCCACTGGTTTTGACTGAGTGAATTTTTTGCCAACTCATACCATTAAGGACTTAAAACATTAAATGAAAATCAACTGAATTTCTTCAAGCCATGTTACTGGTTTCTGTTTCTAGACAACCTAGGTAGCTTTTTCTTACTGTTTTAGATAAGCTTAAGTGTGTACTGAGAAAATAGTCTCACATTATTCATAGCACTGAGCAGAAGAAGTCCTGTTTTGGAGGCAATAAGGAGACAGATTTTTCTTTCTTTTTTTTTTTTTGTGTGTGTGTGTGTCCCCCTTTCCAGTTGAACAAACACTAAGAATTATATTTAGTTGGTTTTTACAAAGCATCTCAACCTGATCTCCTGCTGCCCTGAATGATAAGAGACGGGTAGACTTATTGCTGTTACTTTTACTGTGGTATTGAATCTTTTGAAGATTTTGCTTCTCAGCATCTCTTCTCTTTCACAGCTCAGAGAGTAGTAGCATAATTGGGAAGCCTAAGATAGCTCCAGTCAGAACCTTTGTTCCCTTAAGAGAAGCTCAAAGGCCAAGATCCTCCTAGATCCTTTCTAACTTAAATACATTAACTTTCATGCTCCCGGGTTCTACTTGAATCATAACATTAAAGATATCTCGGTCTTTCTCCCAGCATTATTATTAAATTAAAAACCTATGCAATGAGCAGGAAGAGAAGTAGTAATCTTTTACAGGGAACTTAAGGAACTTCCCCCTCCAAAATGGCAGTCTTTCTTTGCATGCTTTAGCTGGAAACAGTATCTACCACTATTTTCAGGGGACTGAGTCTGTGCTTTTTAACTATTTATGGGACAACTATCCTTTTTAAGTACAGTAGAGCTTTAGTCTTCTGGAGAAAAGTAGTATCTTCTAGGTGGGGATGCTTTCTTTGCAGCAGGTAATATTCATGGGGTACCGAAAGCAGAAATGACTGTTAATTCTAAAGCTTGTGGTGCTTGATGCAGGAGAGCTGGAAAAGAAACCTGAAAGTGCTTATATCCTATTAAGGAGGGCAGACAGTGTTAACACTTCCAAGTTTCTGGGCATCCATGGACTTGCTTTCAGTCACGTGTGGTACAAGCACATTTTGAATTAATAGTAATTTTTCTTTTGTTATTTTCTTTTTTTTTTTGTCCTTCATTACGTCCTTCCCTTGTATTTACACCGTCTAAAAAGGGTAATTTCTTTACACTTTACACCTGTAATTAAGATATTTTAAAATTCTGTGGGCGTAGAGCAAATACCATTTCTAAGGTGTATATGGTAGCCTTACCTTGATGGCAGTTTATCTGGCAGAACTGAAGTTATGTGGTGCCTTTGTTATAGTTGCACATCTAACTATGTTTTCAGGCTGTTTTGTCTTTCCTGTGGAGTTCTTGCTTTATTTTCAAAGTTCTTTTTCATGTTCTTTCATATGGCTCAAAAGGCCCTGTACTTCGACTATTGTTTCCCAGTGATTGCACATCTAAAGCAGTCCATTTACGAGGGGCTTATTTCCACAATCCAGGGACTTTGCTGTTAATATTTGTTGTGGTCTTGTAGGAATACTCAGGGATGGGATTTAAATTTAATTTTGGCTGAAACTTCGTAGTTAAGAGCTCTAAGCTTTTTGGTTTAATATTTATGTGAAGATAAACTTCCCACGTAAAGCGATGAGTAAAACCTCAAACTTCTGTCAAGCTTAAAACTTTTCACTAATTTGTAAAGTCAGAATGATTGCTGTTCATCAACAGGAATTATTGTTGCCACTTCTATGGGCATCTCATACTCCCTCCTTGTGCTCTGAAATAGAGAAATGCATAGCAAGTATGAAACTGGAATCTTCCAGGAGTAAGTGAATACCTTGCTTATAGCCACACAGGAAAAATAAGTTCTGTTTATAACTTAAATGAAATCTTGGAATTCCATTTGAATTTTGTTTCTCAGCTAGATGATGTTTCATGCACAAGTAATGTATTTCATTTGCAGGGTCGTTGATTGAACAGCTGACCACAGAGAAGTACGAGTGCATGGTATGCTGTGAGGTGGTCCGAATAGTAGCCCCAGTGTGGAGCTGTCAGAATTGTTACCATGTATTCCACCTGAATTGTATTAAGAAGTGGGCACGATCACCAGCTTCACAAGCTGAAGGTTGGTATTCTCTCTTGCAGATATTTTTCTCTCTCACATATATATTAATAGTGAAGTTCATGTGTTTCTTACATGGGAAGACGAACAAAGCAAGTTTTAACTAAAAAATTGGGTTTTTATCCAGGGTTCTTTGGATGCTTTGTATAAGCCTCCTAACTGTTTTGACTCTTTCTAGTATTCTACCTAAAACTGTTTTCCAGGTTTGGATACATAAGTATAAGATCAGTCAATTAATTTAGTGCCTCAAGGTGCAAAACCCTGTGGCTATGTTCTTACACACCCAGAAATGTCTCATCTTCTCTCATCTGTGCTTGGCTGAGCAGTCAAACAGCAGAAGCAGTCCAAGCATTAGTTGTCTGCTTTTGCTCAACCACTTCTTAGTTCTGCTCTCCGATAAAGTACTCCTGAAATCCATCACCGATGCCATGCAGTGAAATGAAACTCAGAAGACAGAAAGCTTCTTCCTTTGTCATTAGCTTAGACTGTTTCAGATAGTTTGTATTATACCACTTTTTGAAACTCTTATACCACTACATTCTGCCCTTTGAATGTTTTGGTGTGTTAAAGGAGAAGCTGCTGCCAGAGCATTCACGCACCATTCAAGGAGTTGCACACATACACATATCACCTGAGTCTTTAAGTGCTAGGACCAGAGTCCCCTTGCAGCAAGTGATTCCAGTGAGCTGATAGGTGCTCCTTTCGACTCCTCACACATGCACTTGCTGTCGGGCGTGCTGCCTCCTTCTTAAGGCTCAACCCTGGGTTTCCTGCAGCAGAGTCTCAGGCATCAGATTTCATAAAAATAAATAATTTAATTGAAAGGTGCAGCAGCAGGGTCAGCTAGCTAGGTACCTCTAGAGAGAGATGATGAACAAAGAAATTCCTGGGCAATTATACCCTTGTGTTCTATACACCCACCCCTCATGTGCCCTTCACGCACTGTTCACATGTCTTTTAGTCCAAGGGTGATTTTTGGTTTAGGATCTTGTAATACCTTATTGGATTCTTTTTCCATGTCCAGCAGGCTGTTGACTGCTCTTGTCTTGTTGATTTGCCGTCTGTACTGATGGTTGTAACCTCCTTATCTCTAGCTTGTGCTTCCTGTGCACCTGTGCTCCCTGGCAGAACATGGGGAACTGAAAAGTCCAAGACTTAGGTGAAAATATTACCAAAACATCAGTATGTTATCAACATTGTATAAGGGAGATTTTGCTTATGTGTCAAGACAGTGACCTTAGATACTTGAATCCTGACAGCATTTCAAAAAGCCATATCTTTTGGACATTTGCTTTTCTTGTAAGAATATGTGGCTTAAATATGTTGTTATATCCTGTGTGTGAGAGAACTTGAGCTAATCATTAATTTTTAAAAGTGAAATTAAAGATAGTGACCTCAGTAGAACTGATTCTGTAGCTCAGATAGGCACACCGTTGCATATTTCTTGACCTGCAAGGCCCTGCTAACCTGTCTTGATTAAAGCTTGTACTTCAGAGTGTATTTGTTTTATGGTAGGTTGTTTCAGCGTAGATTCTACTTTTCAGGCATTCGCTAGGATGCTGGCAGTAATTATTGTCTACCAGAAGAGAATACGACACTGTAATCTACCTAACTCAATAATTCACTGTTTTTCTGGCTTTTTTCTGGACAAGATTTACTTCAAATCTGCTCGATTCTGCAAATGTTATAATGAATTCCAGGAGATGTTATTTGATCTCAGCACCCAAACATTTCACTGCTACCTTTCACTTCCAGCCTAGTGAGAATATTTTGTTCACAAGATCAGTTTTGAATACTCATTCTTTTATGTTTTTGAAGCAACTGAATGTTTCAATGAGGATGTCCCTCCATTTGGGGCCTTACAGCAGCTCTTATTTCTACGATATGTAGCAGGAGGCTGAAAGTATGCATGTGTATGTAATTTCTCAGAATTTTTTGTGATCACAGCATTGTACCAGAGAAATCCTGAATACTTGGGTGAGGTGGATAATATCCTTGGAGTGGTATCTTCTCACGTAGTTCCACCTTGCAGTTACCCATTACTGGTATTCGGTATCTGTTATGAGGGAAAAGCAGGTGCGAATCCCTCAGGGCCAAGGCACAACACTTAGCAAGTGAAAGCTTTGGTTTTAATGAAACCGTAGCAATACCACAGTGGGAGCCCTGGGACTCCAACGCTAATGAAATGGAGACCCAATGCAGTTGAACTCTGCTTGGCAGTGAAGCTCAAAGGAATGCAATGCAGGGTTGGATAATAAAACTTGCACTGATTACCATACTGTACGTATGCAGTGTCCTATTGTGCTCATTAGCAAACTCCCTGATGTAGTGCAGCTGCTGTTGTTCAGATTCCAAGATCTGCAGCTGGCTGTCGGGTTGGCATCCATGCCAAGGTGGGTGCAGATGAGAGAGGGAGGTGAACTATCCCGAGTTACTGTGTCAATGAGATAAAATGTTCTTGGGACCCTACATGAGTATGTAGGGTCCCAAGGGTGGGAAGAAGCAAAGAACTGTGCTAGTTTACTGTAACAAAGTCTTCTCGGACCCTGCAGTATCTCTCTTCTCAGGAACTCTTTCAGATGTGTTTTGCTGAAGGTGTCTTCCCTCAGAAACTTCTTTGCCTTCTGTTGTCTTGATGGTCATCTGAAAAATTACTTGTAGTTTGACCAAGCCAGATGAAAGAATCCCCTGATTATCTGTAGGGAGTCATAGGGCATTGCTCTGTTCTTGGTCTGCTTATGTTAGAGTTGTGGTTGACATCCAACGTTCAGTATTCTACTGAATGTCACTCAGAACTAGAAAATGGGGTTTTGTTGTGTATTAGAGGTGTCCTGGTCAGGAGGAGAAGCTCTGCTAGGCAGCACTTTGCCATCATACGGACAGATTCTTTCCTATAAGGAAGAACATAACTTTCTCCTTAGCAAGCATATTTACTAACATTTTGAATTATGTCTTGGAGGAATGTGAGCTTTAGATACTGCCCAGCTAAGGTCAGTCTGACAAAAATACCTGCATTGTATGCAAGATCTTTTACTTTGTTATGTTTATAAAGGGGAAATTGTTGTCTCTTGCCCCCTTCCTTCTTCTACTTCTTTTAAAAACTGATGCTTCAATGGTGTTTGACTTGTGCCTTTACATTGATGGAACAAAAGTTTAAGCCATTTGATCCCTTCATTGCAGGGAAGGTAGTTTTACTGGTATTTTCATTTTGGCTGGAAGGACTGGAGATACTTGGGTTACAACTGTCTCTTTCTATTCTGCTCCCTCTGCTGCCCCTGCCCTCCACTTCCAGATGAGCTAGTGGTCTGTACCAATCCAATGTTGGCCTCTAAGATGGCTTCTGAGTTTCAGTGGTCAGAATATGAATCTACTTGCCTTTTTTTCCCGCCCCCCCCCGCCCCGTAAGCAGTGCTGTTCAAAGGCTGAAGCCTTTGTGCCTTGGATATTAAACAATGTTGTTACTTTCTTGTTACTGGGACAAAGTCTTTGGATTGTGTCTAGCTGAGAAGTCAAAGCAATAATTTATTCTGATACAGATTATCTCATTGGAGAACTGCATAAGACCTTTTAGAAATGGTATCATGAAACTGCCAGTGTTGGTTCTAGTATATTCTGCTACAGTTGAAGTGACTGAAATCTTCTGTTTGGAGTTCTCTTGATGTACCTACCATTGTATATACGTTGAAAATTCCTGCTGTACTGCTGACTTTGGAAATGTAGCTTTTAGCATTCACTCTTTATTCCAGCAGAAATATTTGAATCCTTTCTTGTGTGATCACCTATGACTCATCTAGGCAAGCACATAAAGAGGATACTTGCTTGTTTGAAACTGCATGTAAAGATACCTAGTCTGTATATACAATTCCCAGCTCTTCCTACTCAAGGTTCTTTTGAGCCCCTTGATCCTTTGGGATTCTAGAAACTGAGGATATTGTTTGCTGTGCCTTTATGACAACAGGTATGCAATAGGAAGGGGCAGGGTTCTGGCCATGCTGCCACAGATAAAGATTTTTGTGGCTGAAAGTGCTACAAATAGGGATGCTTGCAATATTAAAGTGTATGGAAAAAAATTTGGTAAATAATTACAAATAAGAAATCTATTTATCCCAAAACGAGGGAGAGGATAGCAAATACTAAAGCAATCTCTAGTAAATGCCAGTGAGGTGTGTTGATTTTCCTTAGACAACTGTCCTTTTGGTGTCTTTGGTTGGAATTCTGCCTATTTTGCTCCTATCCATGAGAGTGGAATGTTCATTCAGTAGGGTTATCCTCATTTTTGGTTTCTTCAGTAATCAGGATTTGTAAGGAGTGGTTACAGGACCACTCCTTACAAATGTGGATGTCAGGAGTCATCCTACTGTCATTCTGTCCTGCTGCATCTGAATCCAGGCAGAAAACTTCTATTTCCTGTCTTTTTGGAGGAAAGCAACTGTGCGTCTTCCTTGTGGGTGGACACATAAGAATGTAGGTATGTCTTAGAGGAGAAAAGGATAATCAATGATTAAGAATAACAAAATATATCTTGAAAGGCTGTTTTGTTTGGTAAAATGGTCCTATTTTACAAGGACCTTCACTATACCGTAGAGAAACTATTGCTTGCAGAGGACTAGGCATCCTGCTTCAGCAGAGAAGTTGATAGGAGAGGCCTTCTGCTGGTCTCTTAGAATCATAGAGTGGTTTAGGTTGGAAGGGACCTTAAAGATCATCTAGTTCCAACCCCCCTGCCATGGGCAAGGACACCTCCTACTTAGACCAGATTGCTCAAAGCCTCATCCAACCTGGCCTTGAACACTTCCAGGGATGGGGCCTCCACAGCTTCCCTGGGCAACGTGTTCCAGTGCCTCACCACCCTCACAGCAAAGCATTTCTTCCTGAGATGTAATCTAAATCTACCCTCTTCTAGTTTGAAGCCATTACCCCTCGTCCTATCACTACAGGCCCTTGTAAAAAGTGCCTCTCCAGATTTCTTGTAGGCCCCCTTCACATACTGGAAGGCTGCTGTAAGGTCTCCCCAGAGCCTTCTCTTCTCCAGGCTGAACAACCCCAACTCTCTCAGCCTGTCCTCATAGCAGAGGTGCTCTAATCCTCTGATCATCTTCGTGGCCCTCCTCTGGACCCGATCCCACAGGTCCATATCCTTCTTCTGCTGGGGGCTCCACAGCTGGACACAGTACTCCAGGTGGGGTCTCATGAGAGCGGAGTAGAGGGGCAGAATCAGCTCCCTCGACCTGCTGGCCACGCTTCTTTTGATGCAGCCCAGGATGCGGTTGGCCTTCTGGGCTGCGAGCGCACATTGCCGGCTCATGCTGAGCTTCTCATCAACCAACACGCCCAAGTCCCTCTCCTCAGGGCTGCTCTCAATCCACTCTCTGCCCAGCCTGTATTTTTGCATGGGATTGCCTCATCCCACATGCAGGACCTTGCACTTGGCGTTGTTGAGCTTCATGAGGTTGGCACGGGCCCACCTCTCAAGCCTGTCCAGGTCCCTCTGGATGGCATCCCTTCCCTCCAGCATGTCGACTGCACCACACAGCTTGGTGTCGTTGGCAAACTTGCTGAGGGTGCACTCAGTCCCAACATCCATGTTGCCCAAAAGGATGTTAAATAGTACTGGTCCCAGTACTGACCCCTGAGGAATGCCACTCATCACTGGGTTCCACCTGGACATCGAGCTGTTATCCACAACTGTTTGAGTGTGACCGTCCAGCCAGTACCTTATCCACCAAGTGGTCCATCCATCAAATCCATGTCTCTCCAATTTAGAGACCAGCATGTCATGATGCGGGACAGTGTCAAATGCCTTGCACAAGTCCAGGTAGATGACATCTGTTGCTCTCTCCTTATCCACCAACACTGTAATGCCATCATAGAAGGCCACCAAGCTTGTCAAGCACGATTTGCCCTTAGTGAAGCCATGTTGGCTGTCACCAATCACATTATTTTCCATGTTCCTTAGCAGATTTTCCAGAAGGATCTGCTCAGTGGTCTTGCCAGGCTTTGATGATAGGCTTACCTTCACAGCTTTTGAAAAAAGTAACATGGAATAACAATGAAAGAAATTATATTGTTAATGTAATAGTTAAGTATACTGTACAAAGTAAACACATAGGGAATCCCTTAGGGTTTAGTATGCTAGCTTTGGGAGGAGCCACACAAGGTTCTGACAGCTGTGTCAGCAGATACCCCTTTCAGCCCCCTGCTGCCAGTTTTTACCTGTAGCTTTTAACACTTCTCTCCAAGATGCTTCTTTCTGAGATGCTTCAGCTCACAGCAGTCAAATAAAAAAATAAAAAGAATAAATCTTGGTCAGGAAATGCAGGTTGGTCTTGAGTATGAATATGAGAGTATATTTGTTGTGCAGCTGTCCTACAGCTGCTCAGCCCATAATTGTACAGCGCTCTGCAGCAGTCTTTGTGGCACAGTGATACAGCCAGGATAATGAGGGGTATGAATAGGCACCAAGTATTGAAAGGAATAGACGTGCTTTAGATCTGCATTTCAAGAGTGTCAAGGCGGTCTATAATCTGGATCATTTCCAGTTTGTGAAAATCATTACCGCTGTTCATTATGATGGGTAACATAAGGAGTCTTCAGTCCAATTGATAACTAACATAGGTGTGCCTGTCATTGCAGTGTAGTTGTCTTGTCACACATGGGGTTTCCTGTTTGCAGTCCTTCCTGCATTCATAGTGTGAAAATATCATAAATCTTGGTCAGATTTGTTAATCATGAAGAACAGTTCTCGAATCACAGCTTTATTAATTAACAAGCACTGAATTGATTGATTAACAGAGACAGTAGGAGCTAATCAGTTTATATTTATATATTTTTATATCTATATTAAAAAAAAAAATATATCTCTCCTCCCTGCCAGGCTTTGTGTTCAGTAGTGCTCTCACACTGGTATTCTTCATAGTCAGATATGTACTGAATTTGGGAAACATCTTCATGAATGTCGTTTTCCTTACACTGAAGTTCATCCTTTACTGCTAACCAACACCCTCCTGAAATGCAGGAGCAAGAAAACTACTATTTAATAAAACACCAACTTGAAAAGTAATATCCTAGTCAATAGCTAGGTATTGTCACCTTTTAATTAATTTAAATAGATTATTCTGGTTTATTATATAGCACTAATTTATTCCGGACATGAAGCAATACTAAACTAATCTTCTACAAGACATGTAAACTCATAACATGAGTGGGTAATGAAAAGGAAAATACAGGTGGTGCTTAAGACTGTAGGTAATTATATTCTTCTCACCAATTTCCCATACATTTAACACTTTTTTTTTTTCCCTCATGTCTTTAGATATGGTGAAGACTGCCTATATTCTGGTGGAATGTATTATAGCAGGGTACACGATAATAGAAAAACTGCAATTTTAAAATTTGTTCTTGCCTCTATATAAAGTTGGAGCCTGGTCAAATGAAGTACTGCTGCTGTGTTTATCTTGATCCTGTATAAAATGCATTTTTATTAAGCTGCTTTCTCACACTTTATGAGTAAATGGAAAAACTAAGTTTGGTTGCAGCTGTGGTAAGAAACAAGGTGAGGCACTTATTCTAGATTTGCAAATTAGCTACTTTACTTACTTCAAGTCATTTTTATCTTTAATTTTTTTTATCCTACAGATAGTAATAGTGGTTGGAGATGTCCAGCTTGTCAGAATGCTTCTACACAAGTTCCTAAAACTTACACATGTTTCTGTGGTGAGTTTCTTGCTTGCTTTTGCAAAGAAAAACAATTTTGTTGTTTTGATTCTTTTTTTTTTTTTTAATTTGAATTCTGATACTGCTACTTGTTTGCCTACATCCCTGAAATTTAACCTTGTTTAAAACTTTATTGACACTGGAACATGGCTGCCTAGAGAATCACACATACACTGCTTAAAACATTTAAAAAATTAAATATTAATTCAAGTGATAAATATTTTCGTATCACTATGTAAAAACAGTGATTTTTATAGAATAAAGATAGAATTAGGCTACTATCCTACAAGCTTTCCTTCTGTAGTAGGACTGAAATAACCTGCATGTGTTATGTCTTTCTTCGTATTATTTTGGTGTATCTTACCACACAATTCAAGCATGCAACTATCTAAACCTTTAAATTAATTTTGCAGTTTTTTCGTTCATGTTGATGGGGGACAGATACAGGTTAAATAGGAAATAATATTCAGGCTTTTCAGACCTTTATGTAGAGAAATGTTTAATAAAAGAGGTAAATGAAGTAAGTACAACATTTGCTAAGCTATAAGCATATGACAGAAAGGGAAAAATGAATTATGTTAGCGTCATGGTTTAACCCCAGCTGGCAGCTAGAACCACACAGCCGCTTGCTTACCCACCCAGTTTGGATGGGGGAGAGAATCAGAAAAGTAAAAGTGAGAAAACTCGTGGGTTGAGATAAAGACAGTTTAATAGGTAGAGCAAAAGCCATGCACACAAGCAAAGCAAAACAAGAAATTCATTTGCCACTTCCCATTGGTAGGCAGGTGTTCAGCCATTTCCAAGAAAGCAGGGCTCCATCATACATAACAGTTACTTGGGAAGACAAATGCTATCACTCCAAATGTCCCCCCCTTCCTCCTTGTTTCCCCAGCTTTATATACTGAGCATGATGTCACATGGTGTGCAATAGTCCTTTCATCAGTTTGGGTCAGCTGTCCTGGCTGTATCCACTCCCAGCATCTTGTGCCCTCCCAGCCTCCTCGCTGGCAGGGTGGTGTGAGGAGCAGAAAAGGCCTTTATTGTTTAGCAACAACTAAAACCACCAGTGAGCTATCACACTATTCCCATCGCAAATCCAAAACGTAGCACTACACCAGCTCCTAGCAAAAAAGTTAACCCCATCCCAGTTGAAACCGCAACATTCTCCACCCCTTATTCTATACCATTTACGTCACGCTCAGGTCCCACACTATCCAATACATCCTTATTAACCACCACCCCTCTTCCCATCCTTTGATATAAGACACAGATGTCATTCCTTTAGTCCATGGACCACCCCTGCGAAATGTCCATAAAATGCCCACTGAGTTCATTTAGTCCATGACTTTGGGCTCCAAAACCAGCTCAGTTTGGTCACTGCTGCGCTTTCACTGCGTCTTGTAAGGCTCCATTGGTTCAGGTGGTTCCTGCTATAGTAATTCCTGTAACATGCAACTTAAATCATGGGTTACAACAATTTAAAGGTATGTCCATTACAATTTCCACTCCTGGTCCCTTTTGGCCCAGTTGTAGGATTTAACATTACAATAAACTCCTCCCTCTGCCTAGCTAGCAACAAGGGGTTTCTGCTATAGTAATTCCCGTAACATGCAACTCAAATCCTGGGTTTAACTTCAATCCTGATTTCTCTACCTCCCCTCCCCCCGAGCAGTGCAGGGGTACAGGGAACGGGAGTTGCGGTCAGTTCATCACACGTTGTTTCTGCCACTCCTTCCTCCTCATGGGGGAGGACTCCTCACACTCTTCCCCTGCTCCAGCATGGCATCCCACTCATGAGAGACAGTTCTCCATGAAGCTCTCCACAGCATGAGTCCTTGCCACAGCTGCAGTTCTCCATGAACTGCTGTAGCATAGGTCCCTTCCATAGGGTGCAGTCAGTCCTTCGGGCATCCACTGTTAACCTCCATGGGCTGCCGGGGGACAGCCTGCTTCACCATGGTCTTCACCACAGGCTGCAGGGGAATCTGCTGCAGCTCCTAAAGCACCTCCTCCTGCTCCTTCTTCACTGACCTTAGTGTCCACAGAGTTGTTTTGAGTCGAGTCCACACTGAAGTTCTGACCTGTCCGGAACACAGAAACCAGCACCCTGGCTATCTGCCAACCCCTCCAGGAAAGCAGGGCTCCATCACATGTAATGGTTACTTGGGAAGACAAACACCATCACTCCAAACATTCCCCTCCCCTTCCTCCTTGTTCCCCCAACTTTATATACTGAGCATGATGTCACACGCTATGGGATAGCCCTTTGGTCACTTGGGGCCCACTCTACTGGCTGTGTCTGCCAAAATCTTGTGCACCCCCAGCCTGCTCACTGGCAGGGTGGCAAGGAGCAGAGAAGGCCTTCATTGCTTACCAACTAAAACCACCAGTGTGCTATCACACTATTCCCATCCCAAATCCAAAACATAACTTCTTTCCTAGCAGCTGGTATAGCGCTAACTCCATCCCAGCTGAAACCACAACAGTTACTTAGTCGCATACATGCAAATGAATTTTATTTGGGATTTACACTTTTGAAATTTGTGTTGATTTCAGAAGGCTTTCCCTTCCTTAAGTCAGAGTCACTGGTAAGTTTCACCTTGCTTTCTACAAAACAGAATATTCTGGAATTGAGAAAGAAAATGGGAGTTGGTGAACTTGTTGTAAAGAAACTAGACTTATGCTGTTATAGGTAATTTTATCTAAAGTTCTCTTTATCTAAATGTGTCAGTGAGTCAGTTAAGAACAGTGTGATGCAGGTAAGACAGTTTTTGTATGACAGTATGTGAAATCTTGTGAATATAGGCATAATAATTCCATTAGAATGGATGTTTTGATGCCAAATGAAAATTACACTTTTAAGACAGGTCGTCCATGTGTTAAATAGGAAAGAAATTCTGCCTAGGCTTAAAGACTGTTTCATAGTTTTGGGAGATCTACAGTAGGAACCTCAAGTTGTCCACAGACTTAATATTAGCAGAGCACCATGCTGGCACATAAGACTTTAATCCTCTGTAGATAATTTTACGTTAATGATACGGCATTTGGACATCACCAGTTGCTCTTGCAAAGCTTTCTTCTGTTTGATGCAAAATACTAACTATGTGTTGACTGTGTTTGTGTGGTTTTTTTCACCATTCTATGAGGAAATTCCTAGTTTATTTTTCTTCTGAATCTTCTAATTTTCAGGATTTTCCTGGGTATTCAACTAGTTTAATTGAAGCTTGTGTGAATAAATGCCATCTGTGGTGTTTATTCCTATTTTCCTAACTTGTAGAATGTACAAAAGTGTACTGAAAGAGTTAAAATTATATAACTATGTCACCAAAAATAAATTTTCTTGGTGTTTTAATTGTTGCAACTCAAGTTTGTAACATTGGCTCAGTTGTTTCATTGTTAATGTAATTCCTTTCTTGCAGAGAGCCAAATTAGTTTTGCATGTGTTAACCGTGGCAATTAACTTTAACCCTGATGATCATCTCATGCACTTAGAGCTATGAGATTTGCTAACAGTATGTCAGATTAATTAAAACAAGCTTTCAGTGCTTATCTCAAGTACAGAATACTTGAAGCTAACATAGGGGATTTATCACTTCTTTTTCAAGACTTCCTGCTGCATTCATCAAAATGTCAACATTTAATGTTTAGATTTATGTAGAGTCTGCTTCTTTTTACAGAAGTGACTTCTATAATTTGCCCAGTCATTTAATTCTTCCCCTATTCGCCATCACCTTACCAGATAGATCNCACCCTTTAATTTTCTTAATTACTGTGCAGCCTGACCAGCTAAAGGGAGCTTTTAATTTTCTTTTATTTTATCAGTTTAATTTAATGTAAAATACCAGCTACCTGAGTGCCTGCTGAGAGCATAGAAGGAAAGAATCTTCTGGAGCTTGATATTCCAGTGACACTTACTTTTCAAGAAGTTGAGTATATGTCAGCGCTGAAAGCTGAGAAAAACATAAAACATCTTGTGTCATTTTGTTTTCCAAAGAAGACTACTGCCAATATTGAAAATACAGCTTTTTCTTTTTGGTGTGATATTTTTCCCAGATTCAGTACTGTATTCAAGGCAATAAATAATGTTTTTGTCTTTGATATGGTTTAGGTAAGGTGCACAATCCTGAATGGAATAGAAATGAAATCCCACATAGCTGTGGGGAACTTTGTGGAAAGAAGAGACAGTGTTTGGACTGTCCACATCTTTGTAACATGTAAGTAAAAGTTTATCATATGAATATTGAAATGATCTAGAGAATTATCTACTCTAAAGACTGCGTTTGGATATTTTTTGGCTATAGGATATGCTTAGAGGTGTATTTGGTTTATAGCTTAAGTGAAAACTGGAAGAAATAGAGGCTATTTATGTTTCTGTGTCTAAAGTGAATTCATATGAGAGAATGAACAGGACGTCAGCAGCAATAGTTGTAGCAACATTTCCATCGTATTTTAGGAACTGAACGAGCTGACTGACTTGTTTTCCAAAACTTTTGTTGAAGTAGAGAAATAATAGTGAATAGAAGTAATTTTAAATGGGTATCCAGTGGTATACCAGATGTTTTAGGTGCTGGTTTTCCTGTGTCTACTGTTGGTACATCTTAATCTAAGAGCAGTGGTACTTGGTTAAACTGAAGGACTGCTTACTTCTGTCCTTTGTTTATTTTTCTTTTCTTTGGCTTGTAAACTGTTGAGGATAAGAGAGCATTATGTGTATTTATTTATTTGTTGAGACTGCCAGATCGTTGAATGAGAATCCCTCATGGAGGGATCATATATCAGTATAAGTAACTTGGACCGTGTTTGCTGACGTTTCTTAGTATAATTCAATGAAGAGAGGCAAAGAAGAGCAATTCTATTTTCAGTTTTGGATGTTTTCCTTTAGATCTTTTTTAGCAGTGTGGTACTATTATATTGATAAGGTTAACAGCATTAGGTGAGCTTTTTCAGTGTATAAATATGCTTGCCAGTCAGACAAATAAATTATATGTTGTTCCTAGTGTATCTAGCTTCATTTTCCATGTATGGAAGTTGGTTCATAATGCCTGTTCATATTTCTGCTTTGAGTAATTTTTAAGTCAGAAGTGATTGTTTCTGTTCTTGGTACACAACCAAAAACTTCAGTCATTCCAACAAATAGATTGTCATCTTACACTTCTTCCAAGGTTTACTAAAACTCAGAACTTTAGTAGAACTTTACTCTGAACTTTTTATTTACTGTGTTCTATTTCAAACCTTTTTCAACATCTTGTTGAATGAAAGAATATTTCTTTATTCTTTAATACTTTTTCCCCCCACATGTGAAAATACTATATTAGATTTCTTTTCAGACTGTCATTTCAGTGCTGTAGCTGTTTTCTTAATTCATCATCATACTAGATCCTCTTCACTGTGGTTTGCAGGGTAAAACTGAAAAACAGATCAGCTTTCAGAATACACTTGATGTAGCTGATATCCTGACTCAGCAGAACACTGATTCTCTTGGAGGCCAGCTGCTGGCCTCCATCTCAAGAGAGGCATGTGTCTGTGGAGGACTTTCTTGCCCAGTCAGAAATAAGTAGACTCCTTAACTGCTTTGAGAACTCCCCAACTGCACTTTGCTACCTGATGAACTTCCCTATAGTGCTTCCTGTCCCAGTCTACAGCAGAGGCTCAATCTCCGGCATTCTCTTCTGGGAAGTCTTCTGAACAGTGGTGGCAATGTTTGTGCCTATTGCAAGCTACGAATCTGTAGTCCCTGGTAGTGTGATCTGCATCAAGAGCTGTGAAAATTGGGACCTTTTAAAGTCCCAGTTTGCTACCAGTTTAATTTGTAGCAAATTTAGCTTGTTCCACATGAGTAAAATCATGCTGAGATCATCCAGTCCTGGAGGTAAGGAAACAGCAAGGGTGCAGATCAAGATAATGGGTAGTTTTGGCACTCTCTGACTTGTGATAGTGATCTGGAGAGGAGTGTGCTTTCAGCATCAGTGTTACCCAGTTTTGGACATTCCTCAGTATACATTGGACAATTCTTCCTCCCATGCTGGAATCTTAGGTGTTTATGAATCATAGAATCGTCTAGGTTGGAAGGGACCTTTAAGATCATCGAGTTCAACCATTAATCTGACACTACCAAAACCACCACTAAACCATGTCCCTCAGCACCACGTCTACCCGCCTTTTAAATACCTTCAGGGATAGTGATTCAACCACTTCCCTGGGCAGCCTCTTCCAATGCTTTACAAGCCTTTTGGTGAATAATTTTTTCCTTATATCCATCCTAAACCTCCCCTGGCGCAACTTGAGGCCATTTCTTGTCTTGTTCCTTGGGAGAAGAGACCCATCCCCACCTCGCTACAGCCTCCTTGCAGGTAGTTGGAGAGAGCGATAAAGTCTCGCCTCAGCCTCCTTTTCTCCAGACTAAACAACCCCAGTTCACTCAGCCGCTCCTCATAAGACTTATGCTCTAGGCCCCTCACCAGCTTTGTTGCCCTTCTCTAGACATGCTCCAGAATCTCAGTGTCTTTCTTGTAGCGAGGGGCCCAAAACTGAACACA
>VYXH01002569.1:3948-21258 GCA_013397275.1 Burhinus bistriatus | reverse complement strand
ATTTAGCTCCATTCCCCACCCCCCTTTGGGCCTGGCCATCCAGCTAGTTTTTGACCCAGTGAAGTGTACACCTATCTGAGCCATGAGCAACCAGTTTCTCCAGGAGAATGCTGTGGAAGATGGTCCCCCCCCCCGACCTCTTCTGAGTGGGATGTGACACCAGCGAAATGTATACCCACCCAAGCCATGAGCATTCAGTTTCTCCAGGAGAGTGCTGTGGGAAACTGTGTCAAAGGCTTTACTAAAGTCCAGGTAAACAACATTCACAGCCTTTCCCTCATCCACTAAGTGGGTCATCTGGTCATAGAAGGAGATCAGGTTAGTCAAGCAGGACCTGCCTTTCATAAGCCCATGCTGACTGAGCCTGATCACCTGGTTATGAGGACACACTCTGCCTCCATCTGCTGTATCAAAAAGCAAGTAGAAACCTGGTTCCCTCTTGCTGTATCCGGAAGTGGTGGAGTTAGAAATGTGGAGTTTTTTCATCTGAACGCATCTTTGGCAGTCTATTTTACCAGCTCCTGCCCACTGGACATCCTCTGCTGATCTAGAAGTCTGGATCATGATATGTATCTTGGCAGGGTTTTTCCTCAAGAGAGTACTCAAAGATGGACTTGTTGCCATCAGGGCCAGGAGTCTGTTTCATGGTTCTTGCTTGAGTTTAGATAATCTCAGAACTTTCTCTTGCAAGCACTTGTTTCTTTGGATTGTGGATCTGCAGTGTGCCTTTTTCCCCTGCTCTCACAGGTTCCCATAAGGCGATAATGTTTGAACCAGAAATGCCATTCTGCTCACTGAGATCCTAAAAGCTTTTTTTGTTTTTCCTTTTCTTTTTTCCCCCTTCTGGGTCAAATGTTTCATGGCATTGTCAAGACCTTCTACCTCACAATGTCATGGGACGATGAATTCTCTGGGGTAAAATATTCATGCTCTTCTCAAGTCTGTGTGACTTTAGCTATAATAGTAGGGATGTGTCCATTGTTGTGGGCAGTAGACCGAGTCTGGTGTGGTGTCTTGAGTCTTGGTGTGGCGTTCTTGATGTTGCCCTTTCTCCAGTATTTAATCCCATCTATTCTGGGAAACCCTTTGCAGTTGAGGTATGTGGGACTCTCATTTAAAGTCCAGCTTCATCCATTGTCTTCCAGTTGATCAGACATCTGTATCTGCAGTCCATGTACATCTGACAGAGCTAATCTGGATGAATCCTGTTATGAACCCCATTCATTGGTAGGACTTGAATCTGAGTCTTGGGGAACCTGCTTTTTGAGTTATGAGATTCTTGCTTAGTTTCTTATCTTTCTTTGTAGCTATTGCATCAACAATCAGAGTATGGGAAATTTAGACACTTATAGCTATCCCCTGCTCTTTATATTAGAATTATTTATGCAGTGCCTAGCAACAGAATGAATTGCACTATTGTCTGAGTTTTCAGAAGCCACACGCGATATATCTACACTGCAGCTATCTGATGTGACGCTACCAGGATCAAACAAGCATCATCCCCTTTTCTCCTCATATGTGACATCAGAGGAACATTGTTCTCATTGCTTTGCATTAGGATGTTTGTATTTGCTCCCTCTTGCCACGTAGATAAAATGTGTAGAGTACAGGAGATGTTGTAAGTAAGCCATTGTAATAGTTGTTGGTGGTCTAAACTGCAGCTCCCTCCTGCTGTTTACCTTCTGTATGCATTGTGTTATGCTATATGCTAGGTTTGTGCAAATGATTGTCCCTTGTAGAATGAGCAGCTCTGAGAGTGATGTCACTGGTGATGTAATCTTTCAGTGGTGCCAGTTGTGCTATTCCAAGTGCTGCTTAAGTGGTTACATTATTCTCAATGTAAGTTACTTGAGAATCTAATTTCCCTTTAAAACAGACTCTTGTGGCTGAGGAGAAAGAATTGGATTAAAAGTAATGGGAAAAGATTTGGATCCTTTTACTTTAACACTTTGTAAAGTGATTAGTTTTATCAAGAAAACATTGAAAATACGGGGATTTTCCCCCATGCTATGTTCCCTGAGTAGGAGATAAGATCTTCAATTAAATCAGAAGGTGGCAAAATCAGAATGCATCAAATGCGTTCTGCTAGGCAGGGCATCTCCTTTCAAGAAATTAATGCAAATAATTATTAAGATTCAAAAGAGAACAGGTCCTAATATAATAAGAATGTCTAGAGCTCTCAGCGTCACACAGATGCTTTTGGAAAGGATATTAAAGCTCATACCCTGGTTAAGAGAGATTAGGATAACAGCCAGGTTCAGGCAAGAAGTGTGTTGTATGTGAGAGAGTCTAATTGTTCATAGTTTTCTGCTTTGCAGTGTTAGACTATAATTTTTGAGGACTTTGTCTCCAAGCACTGTCTAAAATGATGTAGTTAGATGTACGCATCCTACGTATTTTCAGTTTGAATCAGAGCTATGTTTCCTTAGGTTTTGTGACCCTGGTGGTTATGGCTTTCAAATTATTTGGCATCTCTTTTACACTTGTAAAGAATGTCTGAAGTTTGTGACCAAACTTAAAAAATGGTTACAGAGATACAGCAATTCTTTAGCCTGCTGTTGCCTGTAACCAGCTTACACCTATATATTGATCCCCTTTATACTGCCAGAACAAATGATTTCCTACTGAAGTGGTATTTTGGTTATTCATTTATATTTTGGGGTTTGAGGGTTGGGGTTTTTTTTTGTTTGTTTGGTTTTTTTAATAGAATTATAGAATGGTTAGAGTTGGAAGGGACCTTAAAGATCCTCTAGTTCCAACCCCCCCTGTTACAGGCAGGGACACCTTCCACTACACCAGGTTACTCAAAGCCCCATCTAGCCTGGCCTTGAACACCTCCAGGGGTGGGGCATCCACAGCTTCTCTGGGCAACCTGTTCCAGTGTCTCACTACCCTCAGAGTAAAGAATTTCTTCCTAATATCTAATCTAAGTCTACCCTCTTTTAATTTAAAACCGTTACCCCTCATCCTATCACTACACTCCCTGATAAAGAGTCACTCCTCATCTTTCCTGTAGGCCCCCTTTAATTACTGGAAGGCTGCTATAAGGTCTCTCTGGAGCCTTCTCTTCTCCAGGCTGAACAACCCCAACTCTCTCAGCCTGTCTTCTTAGGAGAGGTGCTTCCAACCTTGTGTATGGGGGTTTTTTTAATGGTTGGCCAATTCCCAACTGTATTTCCTCATTCTGACCTTTTTTAAAAATTTATTTTGATGTAGAGGTTATCTCCTTTCCATAGTGTGGAGTTTAGTTGGATGCTTCTGTTAAGTGTGGCACTAGCTAGCCCATTTTGGTGAAAATGAGTGAGGCTAATTTACACTGTTTTAATAATAAATCTTTAATATTTGCTCAGATTTATTGAAATGGTTTAGTAGCCATGTATATAAACATCTCTCTTGGCAGAGCT
This sequence comes from Burhinus bistriatus, assembly GCA_013397275.1. Classification (NCBI taxonomy): domain Eukaryota; kingdom Metazoa; phylum Chordata; class Aves; order Charadriiformes; family Burhinidae; genus Burhinus; species Burhinus bistriatus. The sequence goes on along the minus strand of VYXH01002569.1, from coordinate 17,854 downwards.
GAGAAACAGGCAAGCAGCTGTTTGAAAGGGAGAGTGCTTTGCAAGCCTTTTGCTAGTGTGAGCTGTGGCATGCATAGCACTTCACAAAGTGGGTGCTCTTGGCATTTTTAGTTTCAATACACTGAAATTCATTTTGCTCTGTTAGGTTCTACATCAAAGAAACATCTAGCTTAACCTTCAAGAAAATGTTCCTAATAATAAACTTCATGATAAACTTAAACTTCTTTTAAGACTCTGAAGTCTTCCCTGCCAACTGGAACTATGCAAGGCCGTGAGAGCATTTGAAAAAGGCCTTACAGAGGCAGTAAATGTAATTTTCTCTCTACTAGTTTAAATGTTAGTGTCTCGTCTTCATTAATAGATCTTTGGTGCTGGAATCTTTTCCACAGCAGTTACTGAAGTCCCTTTGGGCTGTATTACAGTATCTAGTATTTTCACTGTCAGGCAAATGGAAGTTTAATTTTTCTGATGTCTAGATGTATCTATCATCACAGCCTTTCTTGTATGCCAGTTCTCTATAGCAGCAGCAGTAAATGGTGAAATAATTCCTCTGTGCTAATGATAGATAATGGAGTTTCAGTAAAAATAAGGCTCTGCATTCACTGAAGTTAATACTGAAATCTTCAGCCTGTCTTTTTGAGTCTAGTTTGTAACACTTAAGTTATTTAACTTAAATTTTTGCTTAGTCCCTTAAAACAGACTAAAACTCTATGGTTTCACCCATCCTGTAAACCTTTACCATCAAATAAATCCTCGAACTGTAGACATACTGTAGCTTCTGCATAAACCAAATTGTACCAGAGACTTCTAAATAAGTAGCGTGCAAGTGCATGTATCTGGAGGGATGCATGAGGAATTCTTATTTTTAAAGTCAGAAGCTTGGTTTCAAGGAGGTAGTTTTTGCATTACTAGAATTTTTCTGTTCGTATTAACAAAATGACACAAGCTTACTTAAAACTGTCTCAGAAACACATTATCAAAACTTGGAGATGTCTGGAAATTAATTGCGTGATACTCAAAACAGAAGGAATCTTGCTATAAGACTGCGGTCTACTATTATAAGTATTTACAACTTAAAAATACCTGTGATCAGTATAAATTGCTGTTGCGTGGTATAGTATCATCAGAAAGCATGCCAAGACTGGGCTTTGGAAGCAATGTTAACTTCGCTTGAATATGACAGTGTTGAGTAAAATAATATACCAGGTAAAAAACTTAATGTGACAAGATTTCTGAAGATGATGTATCTTCTCCCTTTTCCAAGTTATGACCTAGATCATAGTATTTTGAGCTTGTATCTACTTTTAATCTGATTCTTAAGTTTGTAAGCTGGCATCCAGCCTTTAGAGTCCTACATGGATCTGTGAGAATTGAAGTCAAGACAGAGAAATATATAGTGCTGCCCTTTTACAAGAGGTTTTCTGTTGCAGAATGCATAAGTTAATTCTCTTTGTCTGAAGTTCCACAATACAGTTTTAATTAATTTAATGGTTTTGCTTTCTTCCTGTTTTCCTCTGTATTGTGTTTTCCTTGCTCCATCCAGTTTTGCTCTTTTCTCCCATTCCCTGTGCCTACTCTGGTGCTTATTTAACTCTTCATTATGCCATGAAACTGATCTATGAAAGAGGGAGGGTTGTGGTTTCTTTGATGGTTTGTTTTTTGGTTTTGTTTTTGGTGGTGTTTTTTTGTGTTGAATTGGTTTATTGTGTAATGGCTTGGCTTTACTGTTAGAGTTGGCATAAGTTGGATGATAGATTAGGCCTTGTTGTCAACTGGGAGGAGTGTTAGCGGAAGAAGGGAGCCAGACCACTGTTGACAAAGTGCTGACATGACTCAATTATATTGCATATGACTATAGTAACTGGTGTACTAATTAGTATTTGCGTAGTGATGGTACTTGGGGAATTTAGTAATTACCATGTAATTGGTTAGTCTGTGTTTATGGGGGTTTTTTGGTGGGTTTTGTTGTTTGGGGGTTTTTTTTCCTTTTTCTTTTGGCTAGGACATCGGGGCTGGTCAGTCCTGGCCGATAATAATTGTCCCACATGAGAGTTGCTGTATTTGCAAAGGAAGGGAACAGGGAACTGGCTAAGGAAGAGTGCAGACAAGTTAGTTAAGTATAATTCCACAAACCTGGGCTTGTCTGTGCCCAGCAGAGGTCTTATATGCAGATAGGGACCATCTAGTGTTTCCTGAAGTAGGAGGTGAGATCTGATAATCAAGTAAAGGTCTGGCACTGATGACACTCCCAGGAAGTTGCACTTGACGGTAAGAAAGAAAACTGAGGCAGACTTGCTGCATCTCCCATACATTACCTTACAGGAAGAGGGACGACAACTTCCTGGTGGCGTTAAGAAGTGCTGAGTTCAAAGATAAAGCCACCAACTCAAAAGAAGAAATTCATAGAGAAGTTTTTGTCTCTAATCTATTTAAGATCACTGAAGAAAGAAACGCATTAATGGTTTGGACACACGATGTTTGTTTTGAGTGTTATCAGTGATGAACACAGTTGAGTTGATACATGTCTACTGGTAAAATGCAAAATTTGAAATGTGTTAATAGCACTGTTACTGTTGATTTGACAGCAGCAGGAATACTGAAGTTTTCCTTCAACATCAGTGATACTTGAGACTGATGCAACTGTAATAATCTGATATATTTTTCTTGTATTAATAATGCTTTCATACCCTTCAGGAGTGTAGGTGGCTTGTATAATGTTCTGATAATGCACTGCGGATTGGGTCGTGGTGGATCGTTTCTATGGGAGTGTAGTAAACCTAAAGTTAACTTTACAATTTTGTTTGCTTTTTTGACTTATTTTTAAGCCTGTGCCATCCAGGACCTTGCCCTTCATGCCCAGCCTTTGTGACAAAAACATGTGAATGTGGACAAACAAGGTGAGACTGCTTCTATTACACAAACAAAAGTTTATATAAGAATAGTTTATTAGAAGTTTATATAATAAAATTTTTCTTTCTTATAGTTTATTAAAAGTTTACAGACCAAAGTTTGTTCTGAGCTGTAATTTTGTTTGTGTGCTAAAATAATTTGGAGAATTTCATGTTTCAAAAATATGCAATTAGTTTTACTCTTTTAAGAAAAATTAAAAATAATTTAAAAAGAATTGTCTGTGTTAAAATCAATTTATGGTACATGTAGCTGAGTTGTCCAAGCAGTCTGTTAGTTGATTTGATTTTGAAATCCTGTTCTAGTATTTATTAATTTCATTTTGTAGAAGACACAGAGGAAGAAGTAGAAAAAAGTTCACACTTTTTCTATCTGAATGGAATATAATGTCGAGTTACTCCATTCCAGAAATTACCATTTCAAAAATAACGTGTACATTTCTGGGAAGCTGTACCACTAGTGAGAGAGAGGTCTGTAGTATATTCCAGACTTGAAGGCTATCTTTTCCTTGCATGTTTGATGCATTTGGTGCCAACTGCCAGCAGTAAGACTGTACTGCCCATACTATCTGTGATCTCTCATATTAAGTTGTTCTGAGTCTTTAGAGTCCCTGTTCTAGCTACCTAGAACTGATTCTGTGTAATAAAATGTTTGCCTCTGCTTGTTTCCAGCACTCAAACAGACAAAAACTGATTTCAGTGTTAGCATGCTTGCTTTAGAAAAAAGGTTTTCAGACTTTTACAATTATTTCTGAAAGTGTGAATGTAATATTAAGTTACCTTAATTTTTCAAAAGAAGGTACAGCTATTTCTGTGGCAATATTTGTAGGCACTTTGCCTTCAGTAGAAAAATGGATTGGTTGTAGATTACTGAATTTTATTTTTCCCAGTAAGATCACCTCCATTTTTTTTTATTCTAGCTATTCCTTGCATTTAAAGGTTTAATAGATGCAACCAGTTTTGATCGATTATTTTATCCCAGGTGCCAGCTGCTTTCACCAGATTGCTGATTTTTGTAATACTACATATAATACTTAAAACTTGCTTCTAAATAGCATTTTTTCATATGTACTGTATTAGCATCCAAGGTGTATGGTATGGTACCTCTGACCTCAAGATGTTTTAAAGTTACTATTTCACATGCACACTTTACAGCCGTTGTATGAGGTCATTTAATTGAAAAAACCCATCTCTTTTCATAGACTATTGACTCGCTATTAAGGCCCACATCTCTATCTTCATTGTACTCAGTGGACTTAAGATCATTTAAGTCTTCAGAAAAATGTCTGTAATAGAATATCGGCACTTCTGGCATGGTGCATAACCGTACATCAGATTCAAGTTATAGCATGACTTTTTTTTCATTTTGTTGAGAGAAAATTCTGTAGGCTCACTGCTGTGATAAATATCCTACTTTAGGGGGTTGGGAGAGGGGAAGCAGGGGGAAAAATCGGGTGGTTATTTCCTAAAAACTCTTTCATTAATAATTATGCTCCCTTTCAAAGGCTTTGGCATTTTACTGAAAATGTATTTTCCTGTTTAATAAATGCTCTATAGACATTAAGGTAGCTGACAGACTATGGTGTCATTTCTCTACAGTCATTCAGTTCGCTGTGGCCAATCAACAAAAATTCATTGCTCTAATGTATGTGGAAATACTTTAAACTGTGGTAAGCACAGCTGTGCTCAAGTGTGCCATGCAGGAAAATGTTCACCTTGCCAATTAACAGTACAACAAGGTAAGTATTGGAATACCTTATGTATATCCACTCTGTACTACAAAAACAAGAGGGTGAAAAAAAAACAGTACCAAGAGGCAACTGCTTTATTTTTGCTTAACAAAACCAAAATCTATTGCTAGAGTAATTTGAAAATTGAAAATGTGTCAGCATCTCTATATATTTAAATAAGAATATAAACATGTCTAGAAAGAATCCTGCCAAGGTGATTAGGCTGTTGGAGCACGTGTCCTGTTAGGACAGGCTGGTGGTACTGGACTTCGTTAGCTTGAAAAGTCTGAGTAGTGGCCTTTCAGTAGTTAATAGGAGGTAATCAAGAAGACAGAGGTAGGCTGTGCATGGAGGGAGGATAAGAGACCATGAGCCTAAGTTGAAATGTTACAACTAACTGTAAGGAAGAACTCTTTTCTCGGAAACTTGGAGGTTTTCAAGACCCAACTGAATAAAACACTGAGTAACATGGTCTGATCTCATAGCTGACTCTGCTTTAAGTAAGGGCTTGGACTAGCTGATCCGCTGAGGGCCCTTCTGACCTGAATTGTCCTATGATCCTACTTAATCTTTTACCATAATACTGAGATTTGATTAAACAGTCCATGGAAGAAGAATAGAGAGGTATAGGAAAGCACATTTTAACAAGCTACTCATGGTTTCTGTTAAAATTTCATAAACTTTGTCTTGAACTGATATTAAATTGGCCAAGTACATGGGCCAGTATACAAACACATTTTTGTTGAACAGTTTCTATAGACATTTGCAAGTTAATTTTCTCAACTTTTAAAGTAATAATTAACTTATGTATACTGCTTTAATAAGCAAGCTTTTTGTGCAGGTAGTACTTACCCTTTAGTTTTTATCTCTTTATCAGAACAAATACAACAGGAATTCTGGCTTCTGTAGGACTGAGAAACCTCAATTGCTGAAATAAATCTAAAGAAGAGCAACTTCATTATCCTTCTAAAAACTGACTGTAGCAATTTTTCACATTTTACCTTTTTATTTTGCTGTGCTGCTGAAAGTGTTTTGTCACTGATACTCTCGTGATGTTTTCTGTGGAATATTTCTTTCTTTCAGTGTGTTACTGTGGAAGCAACTTTAAAGAAGTATTGTGTGGAACAAAGGAAGAATTGTCTGATGGATTTGGGAGTTTCTCATGTCAGAATATATGTGGCAAGTAAGGTCACTATAATTTAGGCTTTTGAAAAGAAAAAGGTCATTTTATTCACACTCGGTGATCATGATACTCTTAGATAATTCCCCTTCTTCTTTTTTTTTTTCTTTGCTTTGTTTTTTTTCCAGAAAATTAAATTGTGGGAGGCACAACTGTACGCAAGTATGCCATCCTCAGCCTTGCCAGCTCTGTCCACGACTTCCACAAGTAGTGTATCGCTGTCCCTGTGGTCAGACTCCTCTCAGCAAGTTACTGGAACTAGGATGTGTTGAACGTAAAATATGCACAGACCCTATCCCGTCTTGTGGAAAAACATGTGGCAAACCTCTTTCTTGTGGTAGTTATGGTAATTAGAACTTCCTGCATCAGAGGGTTCAAATTATCTCGTTGTTTGGTTGTTTTTTTGTTTTTGTGTTTGTTTTGTTTTTTTTTTTTAAAAAGGTGGTCCTTAACTGTTTCATTTCAAGAAATAAGTATTTGATTAGTGATTTTGGGTTTTAATCGAACTGAGTGTAAAAGCTGCTGCAGAGCCTGCAGTCTAGCTGTTTGTTCATAATGATACCTTAAAACAGATTTATCTAGAAAGCACTAACGCTAGCTAGCTTTTAAATTTCATTTCCATGCACCTTTCCTATATTGGTAGAGGAATAGAGCTGTACAGATTTCCAGAGAGTAGTATATACTCTCCTAGTACAGTACTCTGCTAGTACAGTACAAAAGCCCACCTAGACCTTTGACTTTCATATGGAGACTGGTAGAGATAAATTACTTTGTTCAGATGCCTCCAATAAATACTCATTTCCTGCTGCTGTAAGAGTGTCATGAAGTAAAAAAGCATTGGAAAGTTGGAGGAAGTTATGTGCAGAAGTAATTTGACAAGTCAATGAGTGCATTAGGTAACTGAAGTGTATTTGTGAGATTGTGTGAAGCTCCAGTTTTAGAGACTACATATTTAATCGTGATTTGTTAGACTTTAGACAGGAGAGAGACCAATGCTGCTAAGATGAGGGCTTCTTAGTAATGACTGATCCATTCTGTCAGTCCAAGGACACCAAGCAGAAAGGGAATGAGTAATTTAGCTTTTAGTTGAATTTCAGTTAACCTAATAAGTGAAATATGAAGGCATGCATAGTAAGTCATTCTTTTGGGCTGAAAAGGAAGAAAAAACTTGGATAAGAAACTTGGGTAAGAGAATATCACACAGTCTTTTTTTTTTTTCCCCATACATTAATTTAAAAAAATGTTTAAAATGTATGCATTTTCAATGTTAATGGTATACCTGAAACTCTGTAGATTCAGGATTAAAAAGTTGAAAATAATGGCAAAATGTTATGCACGTTTCACTCAAAATAGTTAATTTTTTTGGAAACCCAGCTGCTTAGTATGTTTGACCAGTGATGCTTCTAATAAGTATGAAGTTCCAGGTCGTGGATTTTATTTTTTTATTAATTGTTAATCTTTTTATTTTCGTTTTGCTAGAGTTCATTCATACATGTGAAAGCCTTTGCCATGAAGGGGACTGTAGACCATGTTCTCACACATCAAATATTTATTGTCGGTGTGGCTTCAAAAAAAAGGTGAGTGTATAAAGTTTGAACATGGAAACAGGTAATCTGTGTTGTTTGTTAAAGCTGTGGAGAAAAAGGAGTTGAAGTAGTTGAGGGGAAAAAAAAGCTAAGAAGTATAAGAGGTGCTGTGATCCTTAGTTGCAAGAACCTCTGTTGTATACTAGCTGATAGATGCTACTGTGAAGTGGTAACATAGGCTACTTACTGTGAAGGCAATTTTTTGAAGTATTTTTGCAGTTTACACAGAGTTGTTTGTTTAAGATGGCTGCAAAGTCCTATATCATCCTGCAGTATTTATATAGCATAACAAATACTAAGAGTAATGTACATTGAGAGAAGAAAGGTAGCCTAACATAAAAAGCTAACTAAAATTTTATAGCAATAGCTTGTAGATTTGTTATAGAATTTTTGGAGAGAATATGAAGTTTTTACTGGTCCCCATCCTTTGTACATTTAGGTAGTGAGCCATCAGATTCTCAGCAATTGTTATATAATAATTAGTATATTTTTAAACTATCCTACTTTCTGTAGTCATAGCTTTGAAATCTTTGACTACTATCACAGCACCCTTGGTGACTTTTCTGACCTGTTATTTATCATCTATAAGTAGGGATGGCTTCTGAATAGGGATGGCTTCTGAATATGTAAGTCTATAAGTACATAGAAATGACTGAGACTTTGCTTGAGGTTGGAACAGTTTTTTCCTGCAAGTTATGGGGTAAAAGGCTTCAGATTATCTCTCATTTTGAGGCCTGAAACAAAGTAGTGAGGTTTGGGTTTTAGTTGATGCAGCTTCTCAGACACCAGAAAGCTGGTTCTTGAAAAAGTAGGAGTGAACTACAGTGACAATTTAAGTCAGTCATGAAAAATGTGATGCTCAGAAATGACAAATCAGAATGTAAAGTTGTGATGACTGGAGGTTTAAATGTAGTCGATCAACAATGTTATTTTCATCCATCACCTTTTATTTTCATGTTGAGGTCTTTAATCTTGGTAATCTTTTTTTTTTTTTATCGAGTCAGACTTACATTTTTGGGACAGCTAGTCAAAGCAGAAATTTATGCGCTTTGTCAATATTCTCTTTTGGTTCCCTCCATGCAAGTTTCTGGTTTTTGAGGACAAACCTGTTTCTGTCACTTCACAGCATTAGCTGCTGAATTAAGTTGGAAATACAAAACTACAGATTCTTTTAATTGGTATTGAATCTAAGGAAAAAGTATTATGTTAAAAGATTTGAGGATTCTTTTCCAGCTTTTGTTTCACTTTTGTATACAGAAGTGTTATACACATGAAACTGAGAGTGCTGCTTCTTTCTGTATCATGCAACTAGGTGTTTTCTAGGTAAGTAAGTTTCAGTTGTTTCATCTGCTTTAACCTAATGGCTCCCTGTTTATTTCCTAGGAAGTCCCATGTGCTCTTCTCAGAAATAAAGGTATGATGTTATGTTACATATATAATGTGAAATTGTTTTAAAAACAATACACAGCTCATAATAATTTTGGGTTTTATTTACGAAGTTGGCAAACATCTGATCAGTACTTTTTTTATCCATACTTCTATGCCAAGTTGGTCATTTCTTGAGATGCTGCTACTTTTGGGAAGAGGTTTGAAATAAGTCTCTTTCATTTCTATCCATCTTTTACATCAGGAAAGAGTTCTTCAGCGTTTGATGTCAAAGATTCCAGATGAGCTGTCTGTTTCAATTTGAACAGTTTCTTATGCTGCCTGCCATATTCAATAGGTTGACGCCCTCCCCAGCATCCTGCATGTCTTTGGGTCAACTTGCACAGCTCAGATGCAAAGCAGTGCTTTTGCTCTGCTCTTGTCCAAGTTCCTGGGGAAATACAAGCTTTGATTCTGCTTCACAGTTGTATGCTGCTGGTCTTTGCATCTGAGCTTGGCAGAGAGTTCCCATTTGACGTTTCTTGGTATTCTGGTTGTAGCATCTAAAAATTAATCTCAGTGAAACGTTTAGTTGTTGAATCCCTATCATACTGAGGTACTTATAAGGTACATGAGGTTATACTGAGGTACTTACCGAGGTACTTGCATACAAGATACATAAGGTAGTAATATGCATATTTCCTGATTGAGCTTTTGTCTATGAAGACTTAGCTCTTCAGAATCCAGAAGTGATTGCTTTTGTTACCTGTGGATGGTGATAAGGATGTTCTTTGGTAACACTAGTTTCACGAGCATATCAGCAGTAGTTGTATTTAGCTGACTTTTACTGCCTTACCAATTTGAGCGGTCTTAAATTGGATGTTTGTGGTACTCTGGTGTGTCAGGATATACTCTTTTATATGTTCTGTTGTGCAGAGTTCATGGTGTTAAAGACTAATGTGAAGTAAACTAGTTCCATGTATTCTGCTCTCAAAAATCCTTTTGAAATAAGGGTTTGTTTAAAGGAAGCCAAGTGTTCACATGGGGAATTAATGTGGAAGAGCAAGTAATTTAAGTTTGCTTGCTGACTTACTCTGTATTAGTCTCTCCTAGACCATGCTCTGCAGCAGCCTTTGCATAATATTGTCGTTGCAGCTTTTGTTCTCAACTTAAACAAAGACATAGAAGTTACGACTGGTTTTTGTGGTTTTTTTTGTTTTTAATAGCTGCCATTACATTCATGTGTGACAAGCGATGCAACAAGAAAAGATCATGTGGACGACACAAGTGTAATGAAGTTTGCTGTGTGGTAAGTTTGCGTGTCGTTTTATAAAATATTGTTCATTGTGATGTGTGTTTGGTTGTGATGTTAAAAGAATTTTTTGCTTTTGAATCTTTTCATTTTTGTGCATTTTCAGTCTCTGTTTGCATTATTGGTTGTGCTCAAAAAGTTGGTGTGTGTGCATTTATTTTGCAGCATTTGTTTTATGGTTATTAGTATAAATGTAAAACCACATTCCAGTCTAAATGCAATTAAATCAGTGTAAAGGTGCTTTTTGTCAATGTAGTGATTCCAAGGAGAATGGGGAGGGGAAGGATATTACTTAATACAAGAATCATTAGCTATAGTGTAGCTATGTCTGCAACAGAGGTCTTAACAGAATCTGCTTTAGAAATCGTGTATCCATACAGTGATGGAAAAACTGTATAGATCAGGCCTAAGCTATTTTTTGCACTATACAGTTTTGTCAATTAGTAGATTATGACCTCACGGAGAAAAATAAACCAATGCGGTTTATAGTTTAATTCTGCTTTTCTTTTTTGCCTTCCCCTAGGACACAGAACATAAGTGTTCTTTAGTCTGTGGTCGTAAACTCAACTGTGGGCTTCATAGATGTGAAGAACCCTGTCATCGGGGCAGTTGTCAAATGTGCTGGCAAACAAGTGAGTAACATGCAAGAGTACAGTACATTATTTCTTATAATATATATTATAGAAATTTATTCATTTAACTGATCAGAGTTGGACAGAAAATGTCATCCAAATTGACCAGAACCTGAAGAATATGCAGTTCATTTTGATTGTATGTTTTTTCATGAATGCAAAAGTTACTTCATTTTAGGTGAATTTACTGAGTGTTGGATTATAATAGTTAAAACTTGAATTACAGTGAAATATATTTAGTTATGTATGTTGATCCAGCAATCACTTAAAAAATTTGAGGAATTATGCAAGGAAAAAACAGCATTTTAGAAAGATAATTTCGAAGTTAAGGGAACTCTTGTATAGCAATGTAATAACTGTTAAAGATACTGAAGTATGTAGCAGAAATTGTTTAGCTGCTTCAAATTCAGACTTTCCCACCTTGGTACACTAGTGATTTTTGTCGGGACAGGACCATCCAAAGAAATAAGAGATGTCAGTTCTGTGTGTCTTAGGCTTTCTGGTCACGTTCTGGATGGCAAAATTAGTACTGAAGTGCTAGAAATAGATTGACAGCCAAAAGGTATTCATTTTCTTAGGATCACAGAATCACAGAATGGTGGAGATTGGAAGGGACCTCTAGAGGTCATCTAGTCCAACCCCTCTGCCAAAGCAGCTTCACCTAGAGCAGGTTGCACAGGATCGCACCTAGGTGGGTTTTGAATATCTCCAGAGAAGGAGACTCCACAACTTCTCTGGGCAGCCAGTTCCAGTGCTCTGTCCAGTGCTCTGTCACCCTCAAAGTAAAGAAGTTTTTCCTCGTGTTCAGATGGAACTTCCTCTGTTCCAGTTTGTGCCCTGTCATGGTGTGGCCTCAGCGGGCAATAAAGAACCACGTGGTTGCTCACTCAACCTCCACAGCAGTGGGGGAAAATCNATAAGAGAGGTGCCCCAGTCCCCTGATCATCTTCATAGCCCTCTGCTGGACTTTCTACAGTAGTTCCTTGTATTTCTTGAACTGGGGAGCCCAGAACTGGGCACGCTACTCCAGATGTGGCCTTACTAGGGCAGAGCAGATGGTAGGATAACCTCTCTTGACTGCTGGCCATGTTCTTTTCAATGCATCCCAGCATACCATTGGCCTTCTTGCCTTCTTGGCCACAAGGACACACTGCTGGCTCAGGGTCACCTTGTTGTTCACCAGGACTCCCAGATCCCTCTCGGTAGAGCTGCCTTCCAGCAGGTCAACCCTTACCTGTACCAGTGTATGTGGTTATTCCTCCCTAGGTGCAGGACCCTACACTTGCCATGGTTGACCTTTCTTAGGTTCCTCTCTGCCGAGCTCTCTGCTGAACTATTTAAAGATTTAAGCTGGTGCAATAGATTTAGACAGGTATGTACTCTATTAAAAGCTGTGCTAGTTGAATATACTATTTTTCTACAACTGCTTCTTACCACTTGATGTAGGGGACCATATGTTGATTATTTTGCACGATTCTAATAGGTAGATAGTACTAAATTTTCTGATTTTGGCCTGAAGCAGAGGAATGCTTCTGTGTTTCCTTCCAGCAGAACCTTTAGTTGATCTGGAACATCTTCATATGTGATAACAGTTTAATTTTTTTTCTCAATCTCATATTTTAATACAGGTTTCCTTTTTCTTTATATAGATGTAGCTTATCACGGAATTTATAAGATATTTATTAAGTGCAGTTTTTCAAAGTTGGACAGAAAAAGCCCTTAAAGGATTCTTCAGCTTGTATCCATCCTGCCACTCAGTGTTCGCTTAAAAGTTTGAAAGTTTTGTTTAAATCCATTATTGTTAAGTCTTACAGCTGCGATTTCTAGGTTTTGTTTTGCATCTGCTGTAATCTACAATAAAACTGTGAGGGGAGAGTGTTTCCAGAATGGAATATAAATACTCGCCTGTAGTTGCCCGTCAGCTTTCATCAAGTACTGTCTTTTGTCTAGTAGTTCTGCTGGAGAAAAGTGAGTCTCCTCTCTCAGAAACTGGGTACTGCTTTGGAACTGCTCACTGGAATGTGGGAAAGAGGACAGTGAGATGTTGAAAGTGTGAACCAGACTTCATGACATTGGTGAAAAGGAGAGAGACAGGTGTTATACATTGCAAGGATACTGTTTACAGCTGGAAGTGTCTTAGCTGCAGCAGTACGTGCATCTCTCCTATGTCATATGAACATGGACACAGTCAAAGAACTCCATTTTTATGGAAACCAACTTTTCATGGAAACATCCTGGAAAAGAGAAGGTACTAGACCCTCTGAAGCTCACTGTGGTTGAAATAGCATTGTAGTCTGTCTTCATAGCCTATGAATATGACGTGCATGCTGACTGTACCTCTCTTTGAAAAAGTAAACGTTTCTCTGTCTAAACATTTCTCTTGACAAAGCAAAATAGTAATCTTAACGTCTCAGAGGTCCTGTTAGTAACTTCTGGTCTAGTTGAGTCAGGATGCACAGATTTTTCTGAGCTGTGGTTTTTCTTCACCGGATTTCATAGGTTTGATCTTCAAGATCATTAAAATTCTTCACATTGCTGCAATATTTTTGAGGATTGTATTTCACTCTCAGACCTAAGATTCAGGTGCCTGTCTTAGCCTGACAAGATCTAAGGATTGCCTCCTCTGTAAATTCCTCCACTGTTGGATGTGATGCAATTGGGAGGTCAAGCTTCACTGCTGAAATTTTGCAGTGAGGCCCTTTTTTCAGCACAGGAAAAGCACCTACTTACTCAAGGAACCAGATACTTAGGATCATTTGGCTTAAACCTTTGTGTCCCTGAAGTCTCCCATTCTGAATCTGTCCAGAGGTAAATCAGCTAAGCACTATCTTCAAAGATTTCTTACCTGCTTTCCCTGGACACTGCTGGTTGAGATTTCAGGGTCATACATTGGGTGATTCTGACCCTGTAGCTGATGAGGAGTGCTTCTCAGCACTAAGAAGTCCATCCTTGGCTCTGATCCACCTGTCTAGCTATCATAGAATCATAGAATGGTTTAGGTTGGAAGGGACCTTAAAGATCATCTAGTTCCAACCCCCCTGCCATGGGCAAGGACACCTCCTACTTAGACCAGATTGCTCAAAGCCTCATCCAACCTGGCCTTGAACACTTCCAGGGATGGGGCCTCCACAGCTTCCCTGGGCAACGTGTTCCAGTGCCTCACCACCCTCACAGCAAAGCATTTCTTCCTGAGAT
>VYXH01002567.1:99545-123864 GCA_013397275.1 Burhinus bistriatus | reverse complement strand
GAGCTAGCTTCACCAAGTGGCGTTCAGCAAAACTGTTCAAGACAGACGTGCTACCCGTGGGCAAGAACCACAATGAATTTCATATCATCTTTCCTGCCCTGAGNGACTCTGTCTCTGCGTTTGCCTTTGATCCCAATCCTGAATCCAGATCCAGAATCCAGTTTCCGTCCGTCACTGAGTGCAGTCTGGGACTTCCCCAGTGCCTGCTGGTGATGTGACTGTCATCCTGGGAGCTTGATACAGTTTTGTATATATATATATTTCATTTTTTTTCTTTATATTATTTTATTATTAATATTTCATTAAAGAAGCTTAGTTCCTTCTAAACTCTTAGGTCTCTCTTTTTCTCTCTCTCTCTTGCCTCCCTTTGGGAGCGGAGCAAGAGAGAGCAAGCATCTGTCATTCCACGAGATTGGGCCAATCTGGCCCAAACCACAAGGGATATCCCACACCATATGATGCTGTGATCCGCAATAAAAGCTGGGTGAAGAAGAAGGACGGGGGAACATTGGGAGTTATGGCATTTGTCTTCCCATGTAATGGTTAACGTGTGATGGAGCCCTGATTTCCTAGAAATGGCTAAACATCTGCCTGCTGATGTAAAGTAGTGAATGAATTCCTTATTTTGCTTTGTTTGTGAGCACAGCTTTTGCTTTCCCTATAATGATGTCTTCATGAGTTTTGTCACTTTTATCCTTCCCTTTCTCTTCCCCATCCCGCTTGCAGGGGAGCGAGGAAGCAGCTGTGTGGTGCTTAGCTGTCTACCAGGGTTAACCCACAACATCCATCCACTTTTCTCTCACAGAAAGCTATCTTAAATAAAGGTAATCTTTCAGGATAACAAGAACCAGATGACCTGTACATTTTTACCAACACATTCCTTCAAATCACTTGCAGAGAGGGAAGCAGTACAGAAGATCACAGAACTACATCTAATAGGCTGTCCTTACCATTCTTGGATTGCAAAGTCATCAAGAAAATCTGAATCTTATTATCTTCTACTAACACTATCATCTAAAAGCTGTCTAGGAAATAAATCCACAAAGATACACATACAGATACAATATTCTCAGACACCTTCTGCAAAAAAATATCCTGGGAACTGTTAATATAGGAAATGTTGACCATCTGTGATCAAAATCACTCCCAGGGAAGCAAATCAATTTCCATCCAAAGTATACCGTGACTTAACTAGTAGCTAAAGAATTACTGGTTTATCCAATCTGCCCTGATATTTTTTTACAGAACGGCGTCCAGCTTCTCACTTCTGGAAGGTTTATGTCCAGCTGAATCTCTGTCATACTGCTACAAACACTATTTGTTGCACCTGCCAAGAAAAATGCATGGACCCAATGCTAGTGTCAGCATGGGAAGAAGTAACGCTAAACATTTAAAGCTTCCTGTTGTTATTTATAGCTTGTTTTACAGTAAAGCAAGCAATTACAAGACATTTAGGGCTTTAGACAAACATAGGAGGAAGATTACTTGAGGTCCTACTTGAGGTCGTTTTGGACCTTCATTAAGGTCCAAAAGAACAATGGTTCCAAACTGGAAGTAAAATTCATTCTTAACAGGCTGTAAAGGCCACACAAATTAAATGGTAATATATCCCATTGACTTGTTGTTTTTTTCCTTATGACTCTTCTTCACTTCTGCAATTTCCATCCAGTCTCATTCATGAGTTATTTGCTCTAGCCTATACTTTGAACATGGATTTTCACTGGTATGTTGACAGGTATCCCTTCTTTTCCTAACATTTTCATTTTATCCCTGGTGTTTCTTTTAGTCCTCTTCCAAACACTTGTTTGGCAGGCTAGCATAAGAGTCTAATGTCAATGAAAGTGTTATATTTATGTTACTACAAGAATGTCAAGGATCTGTTCTCAGTTTCAGCAACAAAAATTCAGCTACTTCAGTGACTGAAGTGTACTTGCTGAAGATATTCACTGGTGTCACTCAGAGCACAATGTGATATCTATTTGAAGTGTGTATTACCATATTTAAAGAAACTATGGGGATTTTTTCCTAAGTGATGAGAAGTACAGAACTACAATGCTATAATATATATACACATTAGCAAAACTTAGAGAAAACATCAAGCAATGATTTCCTCCCTCTCCTTTAAACACTATTATAAAGTAAAAGATATATAATCTCTAATAATTGTTATATGAGTGAAGATCGAAGAACTCAAATGCAAATTTCGCCTGTGCCTATGAACAAATCTTCCAATTTGCAATGTCTTCATCACATTACTCAGTGCAACTCTTTAAGAAAGACAGCTGTATGATAGTGAAGAAAAAGAAAACCAACAAAATCACAATGAATACACCAGCTCTAGAAGACAGACAGGTGTTTAAAAAAATGACCATTCACTGAATAGGATATAAAGTCAGTTTCACAGTATTGAAAGTTTTGCACCTTTCTGCCAACTTGTGAGGTAAGACATCAAACACCACCTGACAGACAAGAAGTCAGCAAGAAGTCATGTCACAGAGCAACTAGATCACAGCAGCAGCACTGCTGCTGTCATTTCCATCCTCAGTCCTGACAGGTGCTGCATGTGTGTCCTTTCTTCTGGTCTGCAACGGGACAGCAACCTCTTCAAAGCCTCTGTACCTCAGTGTTTTTCCAAATCCTGTTCCAGAACCTTTTCCAATTAATTTGGAACCTGTCTCCCCAAAAAGTTCTATTTACGCAAACTGCTGAGGTCTGCTACAAATGCTCATCCGTGCCAAGGTATGCAAGTTTTGTCCACAGTATCAACATCTGTAACAACCTCTTACTCTTTAGCAAGCTCCTTTTATTCATTATCCTTTAGATAACTTTCTCATTAGGGAGGAAACATAAGTTATATAGAAGAATATTCTGGAAATAAATTCATGACTGATGGTGTCACCTGGACTGCTTTGGCTTCCTCACTTAGGGCACATTTTTCATTGAGCTATAAGATAAAGATGAACTCTCTTATGGGACCTGGAGGGAAATAAGGGAGGAATATTCAGTTACTAACTTAGTAAAATGGATTTTAAAGTAAGATGAAACATGGGTATGCTAACATAAACATGTAATTTAGGTATAAACAGGAAATACCTGGAAATACCAGTCTAAGGGCGAGGAGGACAAAAAGAACAGGTGACAGCAAGTCAGAAAGGATAAAGAAGGTACTGCACTAGTCGTCTATCAAACATCTTTGACATCTGCACATTAATACAAAAAGTACAGTGAGAAAACCTAGAAAATCTTGAAGCCTTTTGTTTTAAAAGTTGAAAACCATATAATAAACATAATAGACAGCTGGTGAAGTATCCCGTAGGACTGGAAGACTATGATAATACTATGTCCAGGAAAGACAGGAAGACCAAAGGAGGAGGTAGTTTTTGACAGAAACTGTAAGGCACAAACAAAAGCTTTTCTAGTGCAAAAGTGGACAGGAAAAGCAGTAAAGAACACACTTTGGCTAAGCCACTGTCATTTCATTCAAAACCTAGGGAAGCAAGCATGTCACAAATATAAATATATTATATTGCTAACTATGAGTATAAAGGAATATCAGGCAAAGAAAGAAGTAAAGTGGACAAAGTCGAGGCACAAAATGAGAAATCAGAGAAATCTAGGATGAAATAACTCTGTAAGAGCATTAGCAACAGGAGCAAGACGAAAAACTTCGGTTCAATAATCAATGGTGAAATAGTGTTTTTACAGATAGAATAAAGGAAGTTGGAGAATGCACTGTCTTTTCTCAGAAGCATTGTTTCTAAAAGTAAATTTAGGACAGGTAGTTAATACAATTAATATTGGCAGCAAGATGTTATGATATCAGCATTAAACAGGAAAAAGTTAGGATAAAGATGAATTGAAGAACTTAGACGAGAATGTCCAGCCTTTGCAATCCTATTAGCCGTGTAACAAGCTGGATTTGCAACCAAGAGCCATGAGACACTGGAGAAATCCATAAACAATTCCTACATGGGAAGTGATGTGAACTCTTCCTGAAGGGGATGGAAGGACACTGGACAAGGTGTGAAGCTATGAGAAAGGCAACCCAGTTATGTTAAGTTATGGGAATCTTCTTTCAGTGACAAGACATTCAGAAAACTCAGCAATCCAATATCAGCACATTCACGTGTTGATAAAATAAAATGACCAGCATGGGAATCAGGCATGCTCAAGGATCATGTACTGTTCACTTCAAAGTACAGGTTTTTTAAACCACCGGGCCTAATGAATTTACTACTCGTACAGAACATGAATTGGCTGAAGCAGTTTCAGAATAATTAGTCATTCTGTTATTTCCACTCCAATTCCACTCTAAATTCTTTCTATAACTGAATAATTAACATGCCTTTTGGATAGAGAAAAATCAGTAAATGTCAACTATCTTAATGCTAGTGAGGCAAAGAGATCACTGAATATGATTTAACATCATCATCTGGATCCACAGAAGAAACTGATATATGAGGAGTACTACCTATAAGAAAAATAAAGCATATCTTCTCTACTCAGGCAAGAATGGGAAGGGCTCAGCTAAAAAAATAAATCCATTTTTGAACACCACACCTTAAGAGAAGTATGGAGAAGTCAGGGTAAAAAAAGGAATTGTCATGACCATCCTGGCACAAGTGAACAAACTGGTGCCACTAGGTTATAACAGAAAAGCGTGTGAGAGGGGAGAACAAGTTACAACTTTCAAATATGTAGGACTTGTCTAAAAGAGATAGGGGATAATCTGTTATCTGTATCTACTGAACATGACAAGAAGTAATGGTTGAGATGATTTGTAGCTGGGAAAAACCCCACAAAACCCAGCCTAGTGAGTGAATTTTTTTGTAACTTCAATGATAAGTACATCTACAGACAGAACTAGCACACATTTACATAGTACAATTTGTCTCTTAAGACTATCTTGGAGATTAACTTCCCTTTCCACCTCTATCCATCCTTAATCTTGTAAGTGCTATACCCAGAAGGCTAACCCTGAACTTTATTTTATTTACACTGAAAAAAGTAATAAAAGGCTGTTATATAATATATACTTTCAGATATCTTTCCCTTCCACACAGTAACTGCACAAAGTAGGAGAACCACATTTTTTGAGCCAATCTTGATCATACAGACCCTATTTTGTGAAATAAAAAATAATAAAAAGGTCTGTTAACCTAGATTCAACATAAAATTAGTAATATTTGCAGGCTGGCTTCCACAGCCCTCTAGGGATTAAACATAATTTGAAAAACTAAATGCCTACTTATATTTTGTTTAGTAGTAGCTCACCCTACATTTGCTTTTTTAGAGTTGTCACTTTAGACTACTGAATTTTCAGAAGTACCTTTTAACATCACTGGAAACAGGAAACATAGCCCGAGGGGCTGAACACAAAATGGTTAATGCTTATATACCCGCTGTGTCTTCAAGGAAAGGAAGATGGAACGATTCCAAGTATGCAGAAGAAATGCTGTCTGAAAGAGGAAGAATAGTATGAAAACTGTAATCACGTTGCTATTAAGGATGACCTGTCTCCAATATAATGTCTGATTCTTTTAGATATTTCAGCCATTTCAAATCACACTTAGCTCTAATGTGATATGTCATTTATCATGAACCAAAAAACATTGTGTTTCCAAAGAGATTGTGGTGGGAAGAAGCAGAAGAAACAAATGAATATTTTTTAATTTAGAGAAAAATTCTAAAAAATCACAATAACATAATAATAAAACCAAAACCAGTATTTTGTTAAAGTGGTAACAAATCAGCCTCAAAAGGTCCCAGGAAGTTATCTTCCTTTTCCCACATTTATTTTATTGTATATTTTCCTGTTTTTTTACTTAAGCATGCTAATAAGATACATAGCCAGTGGACAGGGATGAACCTAAGAGAAAGAGCTTCTACTCCTAGATCTTCAAGCCATGTGAAGTATGAGTTAGGACAACTTATTTCAAACCTCTGCAAGCTATTCCCCACCCCCTAGCAATTTCCAGTCTTGTCTACTTAGTTTATAAATGCCTTGTGTCTGTGACAATCTCTAACAGCCCACAGCATTTCCGTAAGAAGAGTTCCATACAAATACTTCCAAAAGAGCAAGAAAAGTCAGGCAGCTAGACTAGACAGTTTACACAAGTCCTACGTAATGCCGGAAGCCCCAACACACTACAGTACGAAGTTTTTGTTTGCTTTTCACTCCTGCATACTGTTAAGTGGGTAAAGCTGCACACTTTTAGAGAACTGTAAGCCCCTGTACACATTACGTGTACCCTGGGTTACATATTTCATCTCCCAGTAAGTAGCTCAGACTTCCTGGTTCTTCTCTCCACCATAAACACTTTTTTCTCAATCCTTCCACAAGCACAGGACTTCAAGGCAGATGGAAGGATTTTGAAAAGGACAACCAATTCTTATCGGGATGTCTTTACAAAGGAAGGGCCCCAGTGATTACATGTAAAGCAGCTTAATTAGGAGGACAAATTCTCAAGATGAAACTGAGATAGAATACCATTCTCAACATCTATACACTCCTAACTGTATCAAATATTATTTGATAATCCCAAATAATCAGGAAGACTTGATTTTAAGTTTTACTTGGCATACAGTTGTAACAGCAGTGCTCCCTCTCTAGATTGAATACTGATTGTTAATTCAGTTTTCATTCAAAACAAAAAACATCAGTTATGGAATTATGAATTATTTTATATTTCACTAAATAATCTTTATATGCTGCCCAACTATCTGTGTAATTCAGAAAATTTCTAGGGGTTAACAGGACTACTGAATAAGTAGAGTAGATATAGTTTGTGGGTTTCTTTGTGTTCATTAATTTTAATGAAACGTATGGACAAAAAGAAGGCCTGAAACTCTTCAGTGACTCTGAAGCCCTTGATGTTCTGCAACCAACCAGGCAATGGACAAATAAAGCAGAGGACAGTGCTTAAGCACAAACACTGTTGCAACTCAAAAAACCCCACTACTTCACATACCTATTAATAGCTGCTAAGTGATATATGATAAAAACTGAGTTTTCTTTATCATTAATTAAATTTTCATAAATAATATCCATTATATACTGAAAATTATCCAGGAACTACAGCTGTACAGCATGAACACTGTTGATACCATTGAATATTCTTGAAAGCTCCACAGCATACCATGAAATGCAAGCTTAAAAATGAGTAAGAGACTGAAGAAACACAACAAAAAAAACTATACATAAGGATATGCAAAGTATCATAGAGTATCCAAGAAGTATCTGGATGTGTGTACTGATACGTAGAGATAAGTCTATTTTTATGGACAGATGTAAAGCGACTTATCACGAGTGTTTATGTCTGAACAATTTTTTAGTTCCTCCTTGCTAGTGTGCCACATTGTCTCTTATGTGGCACACTTCTTCAGGGCATTGCTACTCAAATTAGGTCTGTCAAAGTTTAATCAAATTTTGTAGGTTCTGGTGATACAGCCCACGAAGAATGTACCTGGAAGAGGTATGATACAGTACTTAGCCACCCACTGGAAAAGAAATTTTATATGCCCAGCAAGAATTCATATATTTTGTTTTTTTAAAAAAAAAAGTTCAATGTTTCAGCTAAATAATAAAATTTCTCACTGAAGATTTCAGGATCCTTTAGCCTGTCACAGTGAACCCCAGTCTTGTTGACAAGAACCAGGATTTCAAAGTATTCAACTTTTATTTTGCTATATTACATCACACAGATGAAAGTCAAACATCTATGGTTGGCAGGAAATATGAAGTGAGAAGAAAAGAACATAAGAAGTATGTCCTAAACAAAGAACATGACACATAAAAGGAACACCAAAATACCAGCGCCTGCATAGCACAGAAAGAAAGCAGGCGATCAAGTTCTGAGTAACAGTTGGGCAACATTAGGATGTAAGAAACATTATGAAAACATGGCTTATAATTTTGGAAAGTCTATGAACAGCAACACATAAAGACAACACAACAAACATTAACATTTTAGGAGTAAAATATGTGTATAAAAAAGGCACAGAAATGAAAGCTTGTAATTTGATTTCCCTTAGAATTTAATGTCATAGTCTTATGTTGAAGATTTAATAAATCTAAAATATTTGGCAGTGGTTGACTTACAACACTGTAACCTTTTTAGTGAGATAGCATGTTGATATTTTATTAAAGATATAATTCTATATATTGCTTTGGATTTGAAAATTTCTGCTTAATGCACCCTGAAGCAAAAGTGCAATTAAGCTCTTCCTAGATAATAAGAACGATCAGTTCAGCGTAGGTTCTTTTTTTGCACTTCTCTTCCAGGACAAGCTCTGATCACACGTATTCTATATATAATTCATTCATGCCAACTGTCCTCTGCATTTCATTACTAAAGCAGAATGCTCATCTTGGTCTTTAAATCAATTAAATCAACTACCTGAAAAATACTTATTGGAGATCATTAAAAGGTTATGAAATAAATCACTGCCTTCTAAGAATTATGTGAGGGATGAAAATTGCCCTTTTATTAAAATCTAGGTGGAAACCAATAAAATGTCTGAAAAAAATAAAAGTCCTGAACACTGTACTGCTAAGCACAAACTGAGACAAAGGCAGACAAGGTTGCTGGTTAACTTCCAGTTAATCTCAGAAATACAGAACCATTTTATGCTTATTTTGTGCTAGGAAATTCAAGTCTCAACAATGCATGGTTTTGATTAAGGACTAAGCTCGCCAAAGCACATGAATGTGTACGTATATGCACAGTGCTAAAGACAATTTAAATGTGCTTAAATTCATATATATGATCAAATTCTGTCAATGGTAATGTAAATTAAACACAAGCTTAAGTCATTTGCAATATGCTGGGGTCTCCCATGCACAAAACCACGTTAGTTTAACAACATTCCATGGCCCTCAAACTTTTGCAGTTTAGTACATCCTTCAAGATTGCAATACATAGCAGGAGGTGGCTTTTAGTCCTGCCTGCAGGCAAACTCTTTCCCGTTAATTAGGAAGAGGGCATCAGGAGTCCACCGACAATGAGGAGCTTCTGCAGCGCTGCCCAGCTCTGCATCTTCTGGTTCTGCAAATGCAGGGCTCTCACGCATGAACAAGTACCCGAGATTTCAAGCATGGCCTAATTGAGGAGAGCACCTGACTGCTGCTGTTAACCAAAATGCCTTTCAGAGAAAGTACCAAGACACACAGAAAGAGGCACTGTAAGTTAACTCTTATTTACTCTCCTTAAGGATTTTTATTTTTCAAATGAGGAGCAAGAAAAACTCTAGTAAGGTCTTTTCAAATCACAAAAACCGTAGAGTTCTTGTGGACAGCAATGCGGCCTAACAAAGAAAAAGCAGGAGAGCTGATTATTGTTACTATTCCTTCCTCATGTAAATCAGCTGTCATAAACTCTGAGGAGCTAGAAAAGAGCTGTAGCCTGGTCTAAGACTACCACAACACCACTGGAATAGCCAGATATATTTTGTTCTTCTCCTTTGGCTGAGGAGAACTTGATTGAATGCCATTGGAAAAAGACAGTTCTAGAGACCCAAGGTTTTAGTTTCTATGAAAATTTTCCTTTCCTGCACAGGACATTGCGAGGCTATTGCCAAATGATTTTTAAATCGGGGGGGGGGCGGGGGGGGCAGGGGCGGAATATAATTTGTTAAGGCGGAACTTTTTGCTCCCATCATTGAGGAACTACAAGGACTTTTGTCTTTCATTTCCTGAATTCTCTTTCCGATATTCAAAAGTGACAGCTCTCTCCATGTCAGTGTTTCACAGTTTGCTTTGCAT
Source organism: Burhinus bistriatus (assembly GCA_013397275.1). Taxonomy (NCBI): domain Eukaryota; kingdom Metazoa; phylum Chordata; class Aves; order Charadriiformes; family Burhinidae; genus Burhinus; species Burhinus bistriatus. Next base: position 114,101 of record VYXH01002567.1, on the reverse strand, counting down.
CAAAGGACACGGATATAAATCCATTGCAGGAAAATACAGTTTTATTTCTGATGTACCTAGAGTTCATTACATCAGTCCAATAAAATATAATTTTAATTTTTATCTTATTTGTATATTCATACCTCAAAGATGGCTTAAATTACTTCTACACTGTAAAATGTAGGGAAGGGGAAAAAAGTACTTCATTTGCAGCTAATGTATACACAGGCTTCTCTGTTCATCTTCATGAGAAAACAACCAAGTTCACTTTGGCAAAGGAAAGATCTTCAGCCCTAATGCCAAAAAGTACATAACCTGAAATATCAGTGTCACTACTCTTACTTTAGCAGTTCTCTTTTCAATTTAAATAGCACTTCCCGGTTTGACCTAAATACTGTAATCTCCAAAGGACACAGTCATAGCAACAAACTGATTCAGACTGTTTCTGCAGGCGTCTGAAAAGATGGTACACCTACGTCGTGTGTGTAAGAACAGCACCTGTGATTGTTGGGAGCGTGTGCTTTTGTGACCTTTATATCTTGTCTAGAATTTCTCTAGGCATTCAGGCCCTAAAACATGTCAGTTATATATTATTACTGCAGTTGTACAGCAGGGTGAATTTTCTTCTTTCACTGCCACAGCCTAGGTAGGCTGTTGCTTAGACTAGCGGGTAGTCATACGAGGCATAAATAACTTTGACAGTCAGGAGAAGAACACACTAAATATACAAGTTCCACAGATCAGCAATCAATCTTACCTGACAGACTAACCCCAGAAACATTTTTTAAAAACATTTTTTCCTTTTGATCATCTAGACGAGTTCTGTGACAGACACTTTTCAGTCTCCCCTTTATATACAGGATCTAACAGTTTCCTGCATAAATAATGTATTTACTTACCTACCTAAAATTCTGACTAAATTAAGCGCACTGGGATTGAAAGAGAAAAATCTACTATTCAACAGGTGTAATTTGCAGAGAGGGCATACAAGGGATTTGGCAACTGAGATGAAGAAATTCTAGCAATTCCACTTTTGTCAAAAACATATTCTGAAATGATACTATACAGTTTTCCAGGTGCTCCTGACTATAATCATAAAATCATTAACTGCTTCTGTTTTCTTTTCACCTCCAGAAGCTCCACAAATAGGAATTATCACTTTAATTGACCATGTTTCCTCTTCCCTCTCTAACTTCAATGGAGACATTGATACTTTGGATTATTTTATCTTTCCAAGACACTTTCCTAACTACCTACACTCTCTTTTTATCTCTTAAATTTATTTTACATCCCTCTTATCCACATAACACTGTGTGGAAATTCTCTTAATCTCATGTGAACATTATTTCTGCTCAAATCCTTGGGCATTATTTCTTCTATCCTTGAATGTCATGCTTCTTTTGCATATGGCCTCTTCCTTCATTTTTTGAAGGCTGGTGCAGTGCATTCTCACGTGAATTAAGAGATGCAGCCTTTATGACACTTTATCTCCAAATCTCAAAACTCTTCTGTTCAAATAAGAAGTCCCTTAATTTCCTGAAGTGCTTCAGGAATGCATATCAATCAACCCAACAAAATCTCTGTCCGTTCCTCCACAACATCCACTGACTTATCACTGTTAGATTTCTGCTTTCTGCACTGCATAAACACAACTGCTTCTCATTGGAGACTTTCTCTTTGGTAACTTAAGACATGCTACACTGTCTTTCTGTATCTGTGCTTGATTTGTTGCCTGTCTCAATCCATGTTTCAGGTGAAGCATGCTGCCTGCCTTACCTGCAGCTTTTACAAGTAAATACATTTAAAATACCCATAAACCAAATTAAAACAAAACAAAACAAAACAAAAACAAACAACAAAACAACCTTTAATACAGATAACAGAATTCTACTTTTCCCCTCTTGAACAGTCTTTAAAATATTCTGTACTCAGTTTGCATTAAATGTAACCACATGAAAATTACAGTACCATGCATACACAAATGTGTATTCATCCAGATAAGATGTTAAGAAGACGCAGTTTTGGTAAATAACTTTCTAGAAAGCTTTTTCAGATTTCATTTTTACAGACCATTCACATGTTATCTTGAAATGACAGAAAACACTGTTTAATGACTAAATACTAAATATTTTTCAATGTAAGAAAATGTAAATTTTACCAAGCCTAGAAATTGTAGTTATAGAAAATGTCTCTATTAGACCTAGAAAGCAAATCATAGAATGATAAAGAAACTGATATTATACGAATTGCAAAAGGTACAAATTATATTTTGGATTTCAGTGTAATTATTATTAGCATATTATATATGTCCTAATATCATAACTTTGTTTATACAAATATTATTTAGAGTCATGCCTTCAGCTTCACACCTTTCTGTCAAAAAGGCTATGACACATTTAGGTTTGTATTCCTTGTAAGGGAATTCATATCATGCGACTTCACTGGAATGACCAATTGCAATTCTTTCTTTAGTTAATTAACCTACCACTTTAATCTCGTAAGCAAAGTATACTATAGAAGGCACCAAAAGATACAGAGAGAGAAGCATTCAAGTGGGTTAATCGTCAAGAGAATTTTACTGGGGTCAGGAGGAAAAGTTCTGATAAACACATCATCACATACATGTACAAAAACGTTGAAATTCTGTATCTTATTACATTAATGTTGTGATTCTTCTCTCCATCCCTGCTGATAGGCAACAGAGTTTTATCTCTAGCTAACCCAGCTAACCCCAATCAGAGAAATCACACAATCTGTAACCATCCAAAAGGAACCCTTCAGCTGTTGACTGATTTATCACAGTCACCAGCTGGCACAGCATACAACTGTACCTCAGCTAGAGATTGCTTATTAAAAATCACATTCTGGTGACTAACATTTTAATATATACTATATAATTGCTAGAAAACATATCTTGTATTAACATCCTTATCACAGTTTTATTTTCTGTCTGATTTTAGAAAGCATATAATACACAACGAGGTAGTATTGGCCACATGTACAGAAAGTGATGGAAGTACCTGACACTGCAAGAATATTCAGTTGGAATACTACTTCCATTTCAAAGGTGAGATCTTAAACAGTGTTCTCATTTAGTAGTCATTTTGATTGACAGTATTTCCTCCTTCAGCTGGGAGGATACACTATCAAAAATGCTGTATTTTTTTTTTCTTTTTGGTCTTTTGTGGCTATAATACTGGACTGAAATTCAAAATTTCAGTCTGTTTTCTAGCCCTGAGATACAAGCACGTTTAATCTTTATATGCTTTCATAGCTCTTGTCTGAAAAAAGGGTATTATGGTAAGTCACAAAGTTATAATTTGCAATTGATCTTCAGTGACTACAAGACATTGGGATTTTATTTTGACCAGACTATAATAAATGTCTTTTGAAAAAAACAAGAAAGAATAAAATCATCCTTACTCCTGAAAGAATGAGAATCACCGGCTAAGTAAAACCAGGACTGATACTGTTTTTCTTTCCAGCTATTGACAGGGAGTAATATTTTTGCATCTAGAAACTTTCAGCATGACTGGAAGTCAGAGATAAATAAGTAAGCAAATATGGACTATCAAATAGAAAACTCCTTAGGAAACTGAGCGAGAATGTGATCTGTACTGATTTCAGACACCTACGAGCATTATCTTAAAAAAAAAACCAACAGGTATTAAACTAGTATTCATTTAGCATAAAACCAAAACCACTCATCTTGCTGAATCCCAGTGAAAATATCAGGAAAATAAATGGCATTCCTATGGTATTATTGCTTTTTTGGATGCAGGCTGGTATAATTTTCCCAAGCCAAAACCAGAAAACAAAATGAAAAACAAGAATGCTAGCACAGACTTTGGCTTTCTATTAAACATTACAGGATGCTGAAGTGAATATAGCCTTGAGCTAGCTACTTATTAAAGTATTCTACAGAGATATAACACACTAATACAATAAAAAATCTATTGACAATTACGTCGAACCAGTTAACTATTTAAGTATTCTATAGAGATCTAATGCATTACAGACCAAAAATCTATTTCTATGGGGTAATTACAGTCAATTTTTGTGAGATTTCTCAAATAATTATTTATAGTAATGCACTTGAAATGATCCCTAAAAAAGAATCAACCAAAGAGAACTTTATCCTATGCATGACTTGGTCTGCTATTTTACAGTCACTATAACAATTCATACATACATATCTATCCCCAAAACAAGATACTTTGCTGGTAGGCATAGAAACTGTGGGCTAGAAAAGAAAGTACCTTCTGGTGTCATATAATTATCCTCTTGCCACAAGATGGCACCAAAAGATTAAAAATATCTGCATTCCTAAGGTTCCCATCTGAAAAAATGAACAAACTTTTCAGGGAATTGCACAAGAAATGTCGTCAACGTTTGACTTTCGATTTGGTTATGAACATCATTCTGCTTGCTTTGACAAATTCCTGAAACACGGAGACTTACCATAGAGTTAATGAATATAGAGAAAAAAGATATTTTACTAAAGCTTAAGTTTCAGACAAATTGCACAGAACAAGCAGTGAAGGTTTAGAATAATACATTGCCTTTTTAGGACAGGGAAGTAAGAAAATATGCAAATGTATGCACACAAACTAAACAGACACACAAAAAAATAACTCCAAACCCAGCAACAATTTACAGTGTCCCCTAAAGGAAATTTTATCAAAATAAAGTTCAACAAGTTATACATTAAGAATTTTTCTTTTACCTCACGCATGTTTCCCTCCCAGTTGCAATTAAAAGAAAAGAAAAAAAAGTTGACCTCAAATTTAGTGAGCTCTTAAAAAAGCTGTGTGTTACATAATTTGAGAAATACTGAAGAAACAATATTTCTAGCTTACAGGATATCTCATTGTCAAATGAATGATTTTCTATTCCCATAGCAAAACCTCACCTTTCACAAAGAATAGTATTATGTGATAAGAACAGATCAGAGTGCACTAACTGCACAAAACCAAACCAAAACCCCAAAGCCTTGTGGGGGAGGAAAAATTTCAAAATGTAATTACTTCACTGGCAATTATTTCATGCAGTACACTTCATTTATCTATTAAAAAAACAATGAAACAACTATTAAAAAAGCGTTCACAGCCTTCAGCCAGAAAGAAGCCAAGCATCTCAGAACATAAAACTACTAATTCACCAGCAAATTTCAAGTTGTTTCCTTTAAAGAGAAAAGACCCTGAACAATGTCAAGACTATAAAAGAATTATTTTTGTCTCAGTATTATCCTGATCTTCATTGCCAGTGTTTCTGATTGTGCAGAAATGTATTAAGCTACCTTCAAATACTTTTTTCTGTACATCACTTCATTTTAGCTCATATATTTTAAAGCACTAATGGATTACCCTTGAGAAGTTAGTGCTTGATTACACATTACAATCCTTGAGATGAATTCTGTTTACTTAACTAGAATTTAATTTAATTCTTTAAAATAGTCTTCTTTTTTTTCAGTCATCATGCCATTATGACACCACATTGTCTTCATGTTATTGTCCCAATAACCGATAGTCCAGTTTTAATCCACTATAATACTAACTAAATAGCTTCTAAACTAGTCCAGAAATCCATTTTTCAAGTGCTGAGGTATCATGATTTTACTTGTGTGCACTTTCTTAGTGAAAAGAAGGATTTTAATTTGCTAGAGCTAGAAATGGACTCCAACCAGCATACCCAGTGTAACAAGGAACCAGTCATCACCATGAAAATGATCCCATAGTCATGTATACCTGTAAGACAAGACTGTCCGGGTGCTTTTCCAGAGGATGAGCTGAAACCATTTAACTGGCAGCTGTGGGACTCATCCACATAGGCTGCTTTTTTCCCATTAGACCTTACTCTCTCCGGCTGACCAAGTGGCAAAACACCTTGGAGCCTACGTACATAAGCATGTACTGGTTGCATCTTGATGGCTGCAGCCATGGAGGAAGGAAAAGGTGGGTATTTCCTCCCCTGAATGTACATAACCCTAAATTTAGCAAGAAGTCGCTGCTATGTTAACACAGGGGTTTTTGGTCTTGTAATTTAGAAGGCTGAACTACTTGGAGCTTTACCATTTGTGTTTAACTCCAGCTAAGTGGGTGTTGTTGGAAGGGAGAACCTAAAAAATGCATTTGTAGATGGCTATGTGTAGGTTCTGTTCTAAAACACTAGCATAACAAGTTTAATTTAAATCCCTGAATATAATGAATTGTAATTATACTGTTACTTTTTTAAAAACTTTGCATTTCAGTACGTAAATAATTGATTTCTCCTTCTTTGTCACAAACTTTTAGGTGTACAATTTAGAATCGCTCAAGCCAGTGAGTTTTCTTATTCAGATCATAGATTCCTAAATTCTCTTGAAGATTTACACTCATCAAAACTTTAATGGGATTATTACTATAATACACTATGTCTTAGTTCACCATTCTTTTCTAATTCTCTGACCTCAAATAAAAAGCTAGAGGAAACCGAGCCACAATTAGGATATATTTGGAAATAGCACATGTGTTTCAGAGTGTGTTCAGATGCCTTGCTAATCAAGGATAGGAAGAAGAAGAAATGCATTATTTTGTCGTAATTTTCCATTCTGTATGTATATTCCACACACATACTTTAACTTTAGAAGACAGATCAATTTCTTCTGATCATCAGAATGATTACAGATGTCTAAATGATATAAATAAATAAGTAATACATTTCCACCTTAAGGAAGATATTCTCAACTTAATTAGTCAAATCAGGGTACTAATTCATTTGAAACCACTTAAGAAGAGAAATTTGAAGGAATTGTAGAAGCAAGGAAAAAAGTATATATTTTATAAAGGAATAATGTTACAGAGGAAAATCCATCTGTCTGTATCTGTACATCTGCCATTCAGATGTAACTACCAGAAAAAAGTAGATCTGCTAACAAGTAACACATAAGCTTTTACATTCTTAATTACAAACAGTCAATAAAATACCCTCAAGTATTAAGTTATGGAGAGAACCAAATGTACCTAATATGCTTGGGGCTCAGTTCATCCATTTTAAGCAAGATGTCAGCTTCAGTGATATCTTGGCCATGAGCACCATACTCTTAAGCAAGGGAAAGAGCACACCTCAGTGCACCAAAGACAGGAAAAAACCTTTGTCCAACAGAAGGAAAAAAGGCCACACTTCCCTATAATGGTACTCGTGATAGTGTTCCATGTCCTACTCTCTTACAGACACTACAGATTTCTGCCAAAAGCCTGTGGAAACTATCCCAAAGGGAAACAGAAGTAGGAGACAAAAACACTATTTAAAAAATGGTCTTGGGAAGTGCGAAGCAGTAGCATATTTAGGGAACTTTGATGTAATATGCTTATGCAGATCTTAAACTATCTTTCATGTCATAATGAAGTATCTTACTTCCCTAATCTTACAAATGAGCAAATTTTTTCATATAGCTGCCAAATGACCAGGTATACCCCCATAACTCATTCATAAATTGACATTTACACTATTACTTATCATTTAACACAGGACTATTTTGATTAAAGACTGCTGATTCAATGGCTGAAAGTTGTTGATCTCTGCTGAAACTCCCCTTGTTCTATGGCAGTGATTTTATAGATGCTGATGGTTTTTTGTTCTAAACTATGTATTTAACGGTAATTCACTACTAGATGACCTAAGGGTTAATCAGTTCAATTAGCTAGTTTTGGTTTGATTTTTTTAGCAGAACGACATGAGGGCAGGCTAGTAGCTCTATATAGCTTACTTTGCAGGATCAAGATTCTAATGGAAAAAAAAAAAACCAAACCCACAAGTATACAACAGCACTGACATGTAAAAATCCTCTCCCTACTAAACGAAATAATAAAAAATTAGAAGACACCTATACTGATAACAAAAATACGATCTATAGCATGATATAATTTTTTTGTGAAAGGTTATTTGCATAATTTGTTATTAAAATTTATTCTTACAGGGGAAAGAAAATAAGAGCTGAAATATTGTCATTCTCCTGCTTCAATTCATCTTGGTTTGGGATTTTTTGTTTTAAACACATTCTGCTTTTTTTTTTTCCTTTGTATTCTTTCTGTTTTTCTTGGGTTTTGTTTTGCAATTAGTTCTAACAACTGAAGGTCTGCTACTGAAAATAAAGGTCATCTTCTGAGTAGCCTCAACATTAAAAAAAACCCAAGCAAACACCCCACATTATTTTAACAATTAAACCCTACTCATCTAATTAGCACATGTACACTTCTAGTGAATGTATTACTTAAAATCTTCATGATGCAGAGAAATCAATGACGTTTAAGTCTGTTTTTAACTAATTTGCTGATGACACACAGATAAAATGGTTGCATGGGTCTTCAAGGAATCTTCTCATGTACCATAAAACACAGAGGGACCCAAATAGAAACTTTTAGATTAACACCTTGTCTGATATGTTTAGGCTCAGATATTTCTCTAACAAAGAATGAAAAATGAAAACATGATTATAAGTGTATATATTTTAAAAAATAGAGAAAACAACCTCAGGACTGAAAGAAGCCATTTTTTAATTTCAAATTAAGTATATCCATAGTTTTCAGTCAAGACTACAAGAAGATTAGGTACAAGTTTCTCCCCATCAAAGGCACAGAAATACATATGGTGAAGAGATGACAGTCCTTCCCTCAAAAAACAGGAACTTGTAGATAAAAAACCCTACAGTCCCAATCCATAATTGAAGCCCATATGCCTGTCAAGGCCGTATCTGACAGCATTTTAAGGTCTAGTGAGGGACATTATTGTTAAAAGAACATTATGAGAATGACAACCATATCAAGAAATGGCTATTAAGCCATGTGGACAGAGTCAGGAAAACCTCAATGTCATGAGAGAGGAAGGGGTCTCTTTCTTCCCATCTTTCATCACCTGTTTTCAAAAGGATGTCCAGATTGCTTTTTAAAAGATTTCACCTGTAGTAATGGTAACACTACAAAGACTTTTGCAGGATTAGAGGAGCCTTGGCCCTGGAGATTCCACCACCCCTGGACAGGGGATAGAGGCAAGGATGCTAACACTGCATGCACAGCAACATTACTGTTATTGCACCTTAGACATTACATGCATTTATGGTCCCAGTTCCACTCACCATAGAAAAGGCATCAGGAAAATGGCAGGTGACTATAAGGGAAGGGAATTTATACATTTAAGGGATAATTTTTCTTAGAAATCTTAGAAGCAGGATAAACTTGACCATACTCCCTCTGCCCTGAATATTACCTCTAAATAATTACAAATACTTTGGGTTCCTATCTCTTTTCTCAACCTCATTAAAAAAACAAAAAAAGATTTTGTCCATGTATGTGTACGTTATGAAACATATTCAAGAAAATCTACATACAAAACTCTCTTGATTCCAGTGGAAGTAAAAATCAGCTGTACACTTGTGACACTTAGAGGAAGCAATGACAGAATGCACAGCATCTAAGCTTCCTAGACACAGATACATCTCTGTTTTATTTGTGCTTACTATTAGGATAGCATAACAATTAGCAAGTTAATCTTTTCATGCATTAAACAGGTGTAAATATCATGTGAACTACTGAAGTGTGATAGACACAAGCATACGATAACCGTTCAGTTACACATATTTTTATTTTATGTTAATTTTGGAAAAATAAATTACCAGTCCTGTTGGACATTGCTTTCTGCATCTTGCTCATAGTGCTGTAAATTACATTGGTATCTGTTCTTTATATCTTAAAACTCTGGATATTATAGCATTGCAGAGTTCATGAGGATTGTATTTGTTTTTAAGGATCATGATCTGATCGGGCTAAGTGATGGTATGTCATGTTCTTTATGATGTAATGCAAAGCACTGAAATAGAATACTACAATAAATCCAATCTGTAATGTGGCAGGTGATGGAGTATTAACATTAAAATCATAAAACATATACATATATGTATCACATAATACACAGCTCTTCATGAGAAAATATTTTGCAGAGGTTTTTTATTTTTGTAAAACACAGAGGAATACAGTTCTAGCTTTTGAGCAACAGAATTCTGGAATCATCTATTTTCAATTCATTTTTTGAATCATTACTTTTACATAAACACACACACATGGTCTCTTTACATGATTTCCTACTGCTTGAAACATGATTCAAAGTGCACTTTGAGTTACAACGAAGAGGTGCCATAGTAAAGCTACAAGTGAAAAAAAAAAAACATTGTGTGAAGAATGATGTGCATTTGGGAACAATATTAAAAAGGACACCTGCCATATTGCTTTTCATTACATCCAGTTAACTTCCTAAGTCCTTGTATTCCCCTGATACCGCCTGTTGATACAGACATAGGACTACACACTTCCAACTAGCAGACTTGAGTTTATATCCCAGATCAGATGCCCTGTGACAGTACAAGCTGGGGAGTACCTCTGAGATACTGCTAGAGCTTTATTCCTCATGCTGGACATGCTGCTTTATCAAAACGGTGATAAAGATCATCTATTTCATGTAAGTTAGTAGAGGCAAGAAATGGTAGTGGGAGCTTACAAAAAAAGTGAAGTAATAAAAAGCTGATATAAATTAAGAGAGAAACTGTACAGTATTCGGCTTGCTAGAATGCAATCCCTGTCCAAGACAAAGGTTTTCGCTGTTTCGCCTCTACTGTACACACACATATACACACACACTTGAGGTAACTGGCTCTGACGTTTAATAATCAGGAAGACTGCATGTACAAAGAAATGTGTATAAAGCTTCAACTGGCAGATTTTTGGCAGATCCTCCACATACTAAAAATTAGACTGATAAGCCAGTAAACAGAACGTATAAGCTCAATACTCTTTGGTCGGGTGGTGTTCTGGCTTCCCACCAGATGAAAACAGAACAAAGAAAAAACCAGACTTCAGGTCTAGTTGATTTTTTTCAGTGTATAGTAATACAGCCTGATAACTGCAACACACTCAGCTGCCCAGAGATGAGGATTATTTTCTATTGCTCTATTGTAGAGCTGCTAACCCACAGAAACAGGCAAGTTAGGGAAGTTGCGATGCCAAGGACTCAGAGCTGAAGAGCTGTAAATCCAGGGAGGAAAAGAGCAAGCAACATTCAACATAGGAGTTCCTCTTGGCCTGAAGAGAGATTTGGGGAACATTTAGTTCAAGATAGTATTAAGAATACCATTGCTTCTTCTTTTTTTTTTTCTTGCTTTCAAGTTTTTCCAGAAGTTGCACAGCAGAGGAAGTATGTTTGTTTTCAAAAAGCAAGTGTTCACATTAGTAAGTTTGAGGGTGCAGGATGTGCAGAGTGTGTGTTGTACAGTCAACCAAGGTTTCAGTGAACTGTACCTTTAGTTTGCATGAGCTTTCATTGATAGTTGCATACTATTCAGAGCAATTGAAAATGTGCCATGGTATGGCTTCCTTACGTGCAGTGAAGTCACCCTTCATAATGTTTTACTTTGACATACTTAAACTGCTCATAAGAAGTTTTATTTCTGAATTTCATTTTTCCTCCCATATAATAAATGATACATCAATTAGTATGTTATTAGAAAGCCCACAGCAAATACAAAGGTAATATAGAATATACATTTATGTGGTTCACTTAAGGCACTCACAAAATGTTTCTTAAACCCTTATATTCTGCCTATTTACTTGCCCAAATAATCAGTGTTCTCCTTTCATTTCCATCTATCACATAATATCAAAGAATTAACTGTACAGCAGATTTTTTTTCAAATCTATGAACAAGGACATGTTGTGAAGTCCATTTAAGATGCCTTGGTGTTTACAAACTTGGTTTCAAGTGATAGTAATGAATGAATTAAAAAGAATATTGTGACAACAGTCAGAAACTTCACCCCATTGCTACCATTCAACAATATTTCAATCTTAATTTGACCCCCTGTGCTAGTGCTGCAACCTAGTGGTGTGATAAGGTATAAAATTATACTACTTTGACCTGCAACCTGGCTGTAAATATGGTGAACAGACATAGAAATTAAGTCACCTGCACAGCATTATCCAGATGAGGCAGGCTCTGTTTCATTCCCTTGTTTCCTTGGGAAATCACGTTGAGAACAGAAAATTACTTTCTCACAATCAGAGGTAGATTATTATTTTCAAATTAACATTTTCTGCCTTTTACATTTAATTGTTTAACAAGAAAAAATAATTTATATTACTTAGCTGAAATTCATATACTGGTGTGCATGTATAGATGTGTATCATTAATATCTCTCTCTGTTTAATTAATGATGAGCTCATTTGCTTTGACATAAAACGTTATTTTTACACATTTTTCAACTACAGCTAGGCACAGAAAAGAACAGTAACCAGTGTCTACTGTGAGCACATTTCAGTATTTCATCAGTTTCTTCACAGATCCTTTGTCTATTGAGAACATGCAAGTACAAAGTTTTAGTTCATTTACTCTAATGCAAAACCGACAAAACCATTTAAGAATACATAAGGTCCTATGTACAGTCCCTGTAAGATATATTTTGTCATTTTCTTTTCCATGAACTTTTACAAAGCATTCTAAATATAAACTGATGGCAAAACAAGCAACCAAGATGTATTTTCTAATGCTACCCAAAGTAACAAAAAATCAAATCATCAACAGCAGTTTCAAGTTTAAATACCTGTATTATAATCAACACTCCTCATACATTACAAAATTCCTATTTAAGCATACAAAATCGTCTTGACACCACACAAAGACAACATAGACATAAAGCTAAACTAAAATTAACAGAAACTGCGGCAGAAATGACCTCTTCATTCATACTTTTATTTAACAAAGTATATAAAAATATGAGAAGACCCCCTCAGGCACAAACTAGATTACCAGTTTATAATCCAAGAGCTATTCCTCTCTTGACGTAAGGCCATATTGACTCTAAAAAGCTGCTTTTCAACTCTTGAGAAAGATAGCTTATCTGTTCTACTTGCCTTTCACAGTTCCCCAAGTTCTTTCTTTCATCTCCTCCTCTAAAAGAGTGCAGACTACTATTACATTCAAAAAGTAACCAATTAATATAAAAGTTTGAGTGCTGGAAAAATCTCAATAAATGCTTGTACCAGACTCATAATATTCCTAGTAAATGGCATATTTAAAAAGGATTTAGAGATTCAGAAGTATGTTCCAGTCTCCCACTCCCTGCTTTCCCCCTCCAGTAATATCACCATGTAAATGTAAAGCCTACTAGCTTGAAAAAAAAAAAAAAGACAATTTTTTTACCAACCTGCTTCCTCACACCGTGCACACACTCACACATGCATACACAACAAGTTGTATATTTCAAAAAATACCTTAAAAGAAACGAGTGTACAGTTGGGGTAATACAGGGGCTTTTACTGAAATGAAACATGAAGATTACAGGCAACAGCTCCATTTGTGTGGAAGCAACAGAGATGATAGGTCAGTTTTAAAATGCTGGTTGCTATTTGTCACTGATTGCACGTGCAGATGCATTCTCTTAAACTGAAGGACTGTTAGATTTTTACAGCTGCAACTAGTATCATGTACAGTATTAGCCTATTGCAAATTTCTAATGCAGCTGACAATGCCATCAATAGTTAGTAGCTGGGAACAAGGATTTAGACTTGCATTGTGCTGCATTAATTTAACACCACATCAAATATGGATTTTATTGCAGCAGTGACAATAGTCTGCACCTGTGTAAGCATTTAAATTTTTCCTCCTTCCACCTTTTTTCTTCTCCCCCCACCCCCCGCTTTACTGAAATGTCAAACCTGGCAATATTTTCCTCATTTGTGTGTATGTAGCTCTGTACAGATATTTGAAATACTGTGTGTATCCACCCTGCTATCCCTCTCCACAGGGATTTCCTTCGTAAGAAGCATTTGCTCTGAGTGTATAATTATTCTGAAATTCAATTCAGGGTAGAATGACTAGCAGTGAAAGCTCTAACAGACTTGCACTGATATATAGAAAGTGAGGGCACATACGTGTATGTTTCATGCTATGTTCATAACAGTTACACTGTGAAACATTGTGCTTTTTTCAATTCAAGTATTATTGTTCCCCCCCCACTGAATTTGCAAGAACTGAATACAGATGGCAATTGCTGCTCAGAAGATAGCCTGCTTACTAGGAGAAAAAAAATAAAATAAAATGCTTAGTGTTTCAATCTTGAATAAACATGATATCGGTTTACTTTGAGGACAGAATACATAGCAGTTATTTCCTATCCCTTGTCTCATTACTTCTGAGGCATACTCATAAAATGTAGAAAGTTGTATATAGTGGGTTAATTCTATGCATTAAACACCATACTGTTCATGCTATAATAATAACAACAACTACAAAGACCTTAAGGAAATAAAAATAAGAAGGCTCCTACCTTTTATTCTGCTTCTGAGAAAGTGAAGTAGTGTCCACCCCAACCAAACTGAAAAACGAGCTATTAGAGTCCTTTTTTCCGTTTGTTTCCTCCTGTTATTTTCTAAGACTGATCCTACTTGGCTCTAACTCAGGCTTTTTCTCCCAGCATCACTTAACTCTGGACAGCCGGGGAACCAAAGCTAAGGGGGAGCTCTCCCTCTGACTGTCTTTCATTCAGAGCTCCTGATT
>VYXH01002567.1:62904-99500 GCA_013397275.1 Burhinus bistriatus | reverse complement strand
AAAAAAAAGCCAAAAAAAAAAAGACGGACCATCACCACCACACACAGGCGACACACACGCACACACTCACTCACTCTCCCTCCGAGGACGAGAGCGGGAGAGAGAGGCGCTGCTGATGGAGCCGCAGCACTTACCCTGGGAAGGCTGGAGACTAGGGAAGCGCAGGCTTTTCCAAGCACACAGCGATTTGCAAGTGAATGCGGTGGGAGGGTACAGCAAACGGAGAGCTTTTTTGTTAAAGCCTGTCGCCCTCCCTTCGCTGACAGAATGGTTCTCTGTTTTTGAAGTCTAAGGTAATCAGCCTCATCTGCTTAGCTTGTCGTAATAATAAAGCCTGAAAACATCACCACTTTTTGCGGTGTATTTTTCTTGATTAAATATAATCACCTTACTATTCCACCAGTCATCTTACAGTTATGTTTATATATATATATATTTTTTTTTTTAAAATAGCATGGTGCCAAGTCAAATTACAACCTCAGAGGGCTCAGATGAAACCACAGAGAGTAGTTATTTTCTTCATTGAACTGCTTATGCTATTAGATTAGAAACATTTTTCCTCGTGCTTCACCAGTTTTATGAATATAAAACAAGACAGATTCATATTAGGTATTTTCACATTTCCAGAGATTATCTGAAAAAAATGTCAGCGTCACTACTAATGCTCCATTAATATTTTTTCCCAGTTGATACTTGTGATTCCTGTTTTTATTTTATTTCAGTCACTGTATCTGGACTTCACATTTTGCTATGTGTTCCTATTCATCTCGTTAATCTGTGCTGCTTTCATGCTTCTAATACAGCAAATTGGACATAGCACAATCCTCCTTGGATCATATCAAGTCCAATCCCTTCATTGTGATACTGTAGAGGGTTATGTAGACATTAGTTAGGAGAGATTTAACAAATAGTCACGTAAGATTAAACCAATGGATGTCAGTATTGCTCTATGTAAAAAGTGTCATAAGGGACTTTCTCTGGTTGTAAAAAAAGTCTTCAAAAAAAAAAAAAAGCTAAATTCTTTTAAGACAGGAGTTGAAAAATGGTGCATTTGGGAGTGAGGAAGAAAGTAACAATACAAACTGTTTAATTATTAGAAAATCTAATACAGAAGTAGATAGATCACTGGCTGTTGTTAGGCTACGCAGTGGTAACTATTTTGTTTTCAGCTGCTAAGTATCAGTCGAAGAGACAATAAAAAAAAAGAAAGGTAAGATCCTTATCATGCCTAGTATCAATTCCTAATGTAACCACCTGCTGCCATTTCCCCAGATCTGTAACCTTCAGCAGGAAGAAATGACCCACCACTGAGGTATGACCTTTTGGCAGATGAGCAAGTCAGCATTTAAGTACCATGCTATACTAACATGTGAAAACATCATCTGGAGATGGAAAGAAGCAAAGCAGCAAAATGCCAGGGGGTGGGGGGAATCTCTTTTTACTACCATATATGAAATGATTTGGTTTTGAAAAATTTATCTACCATGATAGATTTTTAATCTTTCAAGGAAAGACAATTAAGTTCATTGGCTTTGGCTGTACTTTGGCACATAAATACATGTTGCAATGCATAAAACATCTGCAAAGAAAATTCCATTGCTCTCCTTTTCCCTTTCCCATTGTTGTATCAATATAAAAATTAGAATTACCGTATGTCCATCTGCTCCTGGTTTCCAAAGACCTTCATTCCCAGTCCCTTCACAGGAAAGGAGGAGACTGCAGAATCTAACTCAGGCTTCCTAATCTCTGCCACCGTTTGACATTACACTATGTAAAGATACGTTCACAGTTCCCAGTGATCCATGTGGATCTGACAATATTGAGACATCTGTGCTGTCTTCCAAGTTTACCCATTTATCTCTGCAAAACTGGAAGCATAAGATTCTCGTACTTTTGGGCAAATCCTCTCACACTGATATGAAAGTAAAATTCATGGAACTTTCTTCTCTGGCTGTACCAACCACGCTTCGGCCTCCTAAAATATTAGATCTAGGCTTGGACCTTAGAGTAGAAACCTAAAGATTGTTTCAGAATAAAAGTCGCACTTCCAATTTGGCAGTACAGACAAATTAAGTTATAATGAAAGGAGACACAAATATGTGGAAATGTATACACATGGCTGGGAAGTAGCTCTTTAAAGCTGGACTGCTTTTTGGATGATGAACAAAATATTGAGTGTTGAAAATTAAGTTAAAACCTTCAGTTCCTTTTAACATTTTGTCTTCTGCTATTTCAATTGCAACCATGAAGTGAGAAATAAATGACAATTTGTGTATATATACAAAAGTTTATTCTACTCATGCGCACACACATACACACACACACACAGAGCTATGCCAAATTCTGAAGTCAAAGAAAATAAATGATCTAGTGGAATTATTCAGGGACAAGAACTTCAGAGTTACTGAATGTGTGCTTACACCCCTTTTCTGAAGAGTATTGTGGTATATTTCTGCTAGGGTTTTATTCAGCTAGAATGAAACAATCTTATCCTAGAGATATATTAATTTATTCAGGCATAGTTACCAGAAGTCACACTTGCACCCATAAATTGGAATAACTTTGGGAGTTAAGGTTTAACTCTAGAAAAGCCATACTTTGTCACTAACTCCTGTTTCTGTTGGTATGATCAACTATTTAAAAGCCATTATTTATTTATACTGATAGCATATGGATATCTAAGGCAAAACAGTTATTCAACCATATACTCATTCATACACATGACAGTAACTTTAAAACAAGGTGGCATCATAACCTATTTTTAACATGGCCTAATATTTCCCATTAGAACAGTCCTTTTATAGTTGCTTATAAATTTACCAAACAAATTATTTAGGATTAAATTTTCTACGCTGATGGTTTGCCTCAGGCAGAAATCATTTAAAAACATTTCGGCCAAAATAATACCAAGATTTCAGGGAACAAGGAAAAATTATACAGCCGGAATTTTCTCACAGGAGTAAAACAACCTTCATGCTTTGAAGGCAGAATGTGAAACTCCACAGGGTACAGCTGGCCTTTGAGTCAGAGAAGCTTACCAATGGGGACAGATTAGGTCAAGGAGCATTAAAATAAAGGAAGAGTGGTAGGAGCAGAAGGAGTGGAGGCTGGAGAAAGTATTCTTCTTGGCCAGGAAAGAAAGATGTATTTCTGATAAACAAGCAAGAAGGAAAAAACAGTGGCAAAATAGAGATAAAGACATAAATTCACAGAGACTGAACAAGGAAACCTGGGGTGGGAAAAAAAAAAAAAAAAAGAATATTTTTTTTTTTTTAAAAAAGGAAGCACATGAGATAAAAAGTCAGAAAGAGAGATACAGACCTTACCAGGGACTGTGGGGTTGCTTTTTGCCATCTCTGTCTTCAAGTTAGGCAGCTTTATCCTCTGAAATTATAGGTCTAGTATGATACCTCCTCAGACTATAGCGGAGATGCTTTCCTTGCTTTTCATTTCTGGTTACAAACTTGGCAGAGATCCCAGAAGCCAACAGTTGCATTTGTAGGAAGACAACGAGGTGTAAGAAGGATGAGAAATAAAAAAATGTGGAATTACACCCCATTTTCCTAAGTATCACTATCAGCAAATGTCTGTCAAACCTACTGGAATTCTCTCCACTCAACGTTGGCCCACATGGACTAAGACAGCACTTTAGTTGCTTCAGGAGCTCATGAAGTAGTTACCAATGTGATGTTTTTAAAGACTCCAAACGTAGCAAGGAGCTGTATGGAACCTAATGATCCCATTTCTCCTTGTTTTTATTCAATATTTGACATATTTTTAACCTCTGTAAAACTGTACACAGAAACCTAGCAATAAAACCCAAGTAGTCTAAAACCAACAAAGGCCAGACTTGTTTATCAATGTATAATGCAAACTAAAACCAATAATATTGTAGTGCATATCTGAAAAAAAGCCAATTTATTACAGACGTCTCCTAATTACTTTCCATCTCCCTTCATACACTCACAAAAGTACCCTTCCTCATTGCACAAGATGGGCGGGTCTATGGGTAAGTCATAGCATAGCAACAGTTGTCTAGAAGATTCTTTTTTGGTGCAGAAGCCAGAAAATTTGTAGTGAATGAAGCTGAATGCTTCAAAATAGAAGTTTTCAGAATGAAAACATTCTCTTTTGACTAGACCATATCTAATCCTCTGCCACCTATGCCTGTATGATGCTGAGCATGTCACTTGAACCAGATTTCATTCATGGATGTTTTCCTGCTATGTCCTATTATTTCTAAGTTTCTGACTGAAGAGCTGGATCTGACATAAAGAGGTGCTTCAGCACACGCTGTGCTATAGTAAGAGTAAAAATTGTAAAAATGAAATCTAGTGCTATATGTCTTTTCATTAAGTCAGCTTGTACTTCTGACCATGGTCTCTCTCTATGCCTCAAGTTCTATTTTGTGGAAAAGGGTAAACATCATGGCCACATGTCAGACATTTACTGAGAGGATAAGCTAATGTTTGGAAAACATTCAGCTATTGTAATGTTAAGCACTACAGAAGTCCTTAGGAAAGTTATACAAAAGCAGGCTTTGAAAAGTGTGCCTCAAACAAAGCTATAAACTACATTGAAAAATGGCATTGAAGCAGAATTTTTCTTAATTAAAAAAAAAAAATGCCTTCAATAATATAGCAAAATATCATGATTCTTACACACCACAATATGTTAGCTGCAGGATAACCAGATACTTTTAGTATTTCCTAAGTTCTGCAAGCTTGAATCTGAAATCTTAGTAGTGTTCTTTTATAATGACTGGATGCACATCAGTATTTGAAACTTTTAATATTTATTCATTAAGTGACCATGAAGGTACTAGGTACCTAGGTACAAAATCTAGTTGGAGACCACTAGCTAGCGGTCCATCCCAGGGATCAATATCAGGTACAGTTCTGTTTCACGTCTTCATTAATGATCTGGATGATGGGGCAGAGTGCACCCTCAGCCAGTTTGCAGATAACACAAAACTGGGAGGAATGGCTGATATGCCAGAGGGAGGGACCTCAACAGGCTGGGGAAACGGGCTGACAGGAACCTCATGAAGTTCAACAAGGTGAAGTGCAAAGTTCTGCACCTGGGGGGGAAGAACCCCATGCACTAGTATATGCCAGGGGAGCTGACCAACTGGAAAGCAGCTCGGCAGAAAGGGACCTGGTGGTTCCGCTAGACACCAGGTTGAACATGAGCCAGCAATGTGCCCTTGCAGCAAAGAAGGCTAATGCCTGCATTAGGCAAAGTATTGTCAGTANTGAAATGCAGGAGGTTCCTCTGAAAATCGGGAAACTTTTTTGTCGTGTGAGGTTGTGGAGTCTCCATCCTTGGAGACTTGGAGATATTCAAAAGCTGTCTAGACATGATCCTGGGCAACTGGCTCTAGGTGACCCTGCTTGAGCCAGGATGGGTTGGACACGATGACCTCCAGAGGTCTTTTACAACCACAGTCATTCTGTGATTCTGTGAGACCACAGAGACAAAAATACAACAGATCCCACACAGAGGGATTTTTTTGAAAAAAAAAAAAAGACATGAAAAGATGGACAACACAACATAAGAAGGTAGCTAAGTAAAACAAACAAAAAAACCAAACAAAACCAAAACAAAAACCAACAGGGACAGAATAGTGATAAATAGTAGAGGGAGGTGGTGTTAGTAAAGGAGCAGAGGCTTCTATGTCAAACAACCTAAGTGCTGTAAAAGAACACATAGACAGTACTAGGAACAAAAGGCTGTTCAAGAAGGAAGGAAGAGCAAAATATTTCACAGTATGTGCATTAAGAAAAAAAAAATTCAACAGAGTTGAATTCAACCCAGTGCAAAATGTTACTATTCTAAAAGTAACATCACCACTCCATTACATTCAGTAATGTTCATACCAGCTGCAGCTCCTGCTCTGACATTAACATCATTTCCTCCAATTCTTCATGCAGTCTCAGCAATGCCTTGCAGTGCCCTGACTTCCATTATAAATCTCCTTTGATCTATCATGATGAAAAAAAAAGCCAAAAAAGTTGTTTGAGTTCTTTGAGTTTCTGGCATCTCATTTTAACGCAAACACGTATTTTTTTCCAACTACTGAAAGCTATAAGTACATAGCTGTCTACAAAGAATCAGCTACCCATTCTTTCATTCATTGAAGTTATTCCAGAGCACACACATCCTGGTAAAATTCTTTTGTTTTTATAAATCATCTGCCCTCCTACTCCTGTATCTAAGCATTCAAATTTTCTGATGCTACAAGTGAATTTTCGTACAGTAAACTAAAAAAGTTTACAGTTACGTAGAAAATGTCCATAAACATGGTATAAATGGAACATAATTCATAAAAAGGACTACACATACAAAAGATTAAATTACTAAGGAGGATGTCAATAAAACATCTATATTATATACAAACTTGTCTATGGTTTATCTAATGATTATAAAAAAAATTTAACACAACTGTAAAGACAAATCTTTATGGATTATTGGTAGCATTCTTCAAATCACCTAACATGTTTTCAGCAGTATGAACAGACAAGGTGCTTTTTGGAAATAATGCTGTATTAATACAACCAAGCAGAAGCCATTTGGTAGAACAGATATCCTCTGATTTGGACAAAAGGTATTATTTCTGTATAATACTATGAAAATAAATATAACAGAAAATATCTTTACTTGACTTCACTAAAATTAATCTGTGGATTTCCCCTTTTCAAGTCAGTCAGTTGTTTGTTATTTTTCTGTTAGTACTGGCTTAAATGTTGTTGAATTTTACTTGCAGATATAAGTCATTACACTGTGTGAACACAACACTGCTATGCAAGATGTCCTTAGTAATAGTAATGTGAAAGTTACCAGATCTCTCTTTTCCTTGGTCTTTCCATTTCTCAGTTTCCATCCAGTGACAACCATACCAGAAATGTTACAAACAATTCCAACAACTTTTTGTTTGATTCTCATCTAACATTAATATACTTCTCTGCATTCATGGGGTTTACATGGGGTTTACTCAGATGTTTGCTTTAGCTGCATGGTTCTAATTTTATTATCGTATACCAATGCTGTTATACATATATCTGTCTCTGCAGGTTTGTCAGGAGGTTTAGTGCCAACACATTACACTTAAATAAGAATGTGTATGTATATGCAATTGCAAATAAATGAACAAATACACAAGACATCCCTCCTCCTTTGATAACATATCTGGAAGAATGCAGATTAAATGTATCAATTTTGCATTTGGCAAATGTGATGGTGATATGTTCAGAACAACTAAACTGCTAAACAGCTTTACATCAATTGCTCACACTTGAAAGAAGCTATATTTCTGCAGAGCACAAAATCAAATTAAGCTTACTTTTTCTGTCTAAATAATACCAGGAATTACATTTGTAGACACAAGTAGACGGTAAAGAATAACCCGTCTCAGAAAAAAATACAAAAATACAAAGAAATGCTACATTTCAACATGTATATAACATTGTAGCTATATCACATTTGGATTCAGAGAGACTTAGGGACATTTTAAGCTCCTTATTCATTGAAGTGTTCATATGCAATTAGCAGAATGCACATTGACTCTCTTTTCAGCTTTAACAGATTATGAAAAGCGCTACTCTTGTGCTACCTTCTTATTTGTCAAGAGGTACACCTTAAAGTTAGGATAGCAGAAGTAAAATGAAATAAAGAAAGGACCTGTTCTTTCTTATGCTGTCTGTGATATGAGTCAAGCTTCCCATGTGCAAAGCAGTACACGTGAGAAAACGTTTTTTTCCAGTAAACATCTCTCACAGAGAGTGATATTAACAGGGCACAAGCTAGATGAAGAAAAAAGCAAGCAAAACAACAAAAAAATCCCAATCCCCTCCATCCCCAATTCTTTCCTGACAGATCTTAAATGATTTGCAGTTACTAAGTCCAGCTGCAACCAGCAGGCCTGGAACTCCCATTAGTAGTCTTTCTTATTCCTTCTAAGTTTTCACTTATAAATTCTCCTAATAGGAATCAGCCCTGTGCTTGTACTCCACCTTTATTTTGAAATACCTCCTTAGTAGAACTTAGACTAGGGACTGGATGAGAATTTCTGTTCTGACTGAGAATACAAAACTATGGAACAGCAGAGGTTGCAAAATATTTTTTCTTTTCTTATTAGCACTGATTCAGGTATCAGTTCTTGGTTTGCAAACCTAAGCATTTTCACAGTCTCTTCTTTGGTATTTATAATTGCACAAGGATAAACAACGGTCAGAGAGGGAAGTTGTCTAACAACAGAAAAGTGACATGGCATTTAATGTTTCATGTCCTACCAAAAATAACAGTAATGGTAAGATCAACCTGGGCTCTGGTTCCAAATAATTCAGGCAATATTTCTATCTATTCTAGATAATTTGGGCAATAATTCAGTTTACTTTTGACAACAGGTAGAGGGGGGACTTCACTGTACAATTTCTTAGTCAGTACGATAAAGAGAAAACCATGACTTTTCAGATCACACACTTAAACTACATGCATGTAAATACTGCAGAAGCAGTCAGACCAAACTTAAGATCTTCACCAAAAAGCAAATCAGATTAACAACATGCTAATCAAATACTTCCATATTCCGGTTATAGCTATGTCATGCAAGTTTTTTTTGGGGCATCGCACACAAACCCGTAACTTACTTATGTATGCAAAATACTTTATGTATACAAACTAACCAAAACAGAGTCCAATATCCAGATATAAGGACTAAGAGACTGGTAGTAAATTCACCTGCTTAACTTCACCTTCTGGTTAAGTCTGGACAGCCAAAAATAGAAACAGAAAAAACCATATCTTTAGCTAGACTATTGGTATGAACAGCAAATAGGATTTTCTCTTAATTTTGGGAAGCAAAGTTTGAATCCTTTCAATTATTACCATCATTATTGAAGGTTCAATTTTATATTTCAAGACTCACATATTCTATGTGAGCAATGGGATTAGCATGAATTCCAGAACTGCCAGATTGACAACCAAAAATTTTTGGCAAAAATCCAAGGAACAAGAATTTGCACATATATCAAGTATAAATCAAATTGTGATGTTGTAGAACTTCAATGAAATCCTTTTTTAAAAAAGTGTTTTACTCAAATACATGAAAATGACATGCACATCTCTTAGAGCACAATATGATGGTAGTAATTGTGCACACGTAGTCTTATTGTCATTGTCAGAATTCTCCTGGACCTCACAGGATCTGATCCATTGCATTAAAAAAAGGGTTAAAGAGGAGGCGGAAGGACTGCTGCATGTTGCAACCGCATTTTTTTTCTTCAGTGCAAAATCAGATTCTGACTGAGAAATGTGATGTTCAGAATGTAGACGCAGTCAGGATGTTCAGTAAGAGCTGTTTTAAATGGAATGCATAATTATTACTAGAATTTTTTTATCTCTGTGCTTAAAGCATTCATCTGGGAAGCAGAAAGTATCTCTAACAATTGACTTCTTATGTTTTAATTATGTCAAAACCAAACAACCTAGTATAAGTATATTGTAGAAGTGTATTTCTCTTCTCCTACTGGAAGACAAATTCAGGTTTTATATTTTTGACTCCATTAAACTGCAATATTCTGTCATATTGAAAACTATATCTTGGTCTCATCTTGTAGCCATCCCTTATTAGAATTCTTGGAGCATACCATCTGTTTCCATCCCACCAAACGTTCCCATTCTGTCTTAATACAATGCCTTTCCCATCCAGGACAGTATCTTCAGTGTTTACTCACTTCATCATCAGAAGCTTTCAAGTTGCCTATATTTTGACAGGGACATCGAGAAGCTAGTACACCATTGTGTGAGACCCCAAATGTAATCAGATAGTCTACAAGAAACAAGATAGACAATGGGCGAAAAAGAAATAAAGTAAAACTGGTCCATACTAGAACTGGGAATAAAATCTAAATTTTCTGTTGCCTAGGCTGGTGCACTTTGGCAATACAACTTCCTCCTAATCTAAAAGGCTACAATTGTCTTCTGCCTTTCTGCTCAGACTGTCAGGTGATCTGACTTTTTCCTCAGATAATGATGAATTTCTCCTCAGAAGGATATCCTTAAGGCCGTTACTGTCCTGCTGGTTTTCAAGAAACTGGAGCATCAAGAGAGATTAAATGTTCTGCCCTCTGCCACTTAGGTTAGACCATGACAGTATCAGGAAGAGTCTTATCAGCCCCATCAGACTGCCAGAACTGTCCTCTTCTCTATATATGCCTCTCTTCAGTTTCCTCTGTACTTGTATTAATAAGATAAATAATCCTAGAAAAGTTATGCTTTCAGTAGAGACTAGCTAATAATGTTTCTAAATAAAGATTTGAAGATAATATCTCAGAATAAATAGAAATAAATAAAAGCATTCATAAACTATAAATAAATATAAAGGCAGAAAAGTTGGGAGGGTGGTGAATGCTGTAAAGAGAAGAGTAATATACAGTGTTACTGATATATTTTAGACTAGAAGTAAAGGAAAACAAAAGGGCAGAAAAAGTTAAAAGTTCCACTCTAAAACAAAAAATTATATCTTGCATAAATGGATGTTAAAAGACAGCAGAAAGCAGTTTTAGTATTCTTGTAGTAAAGGAAACAAAGCACCAGAGTAAAAATATGAAAACCCTTCGTTAACATTGAAGTTCACCCTAAGTTCCCAATCACAAAGCCAAGTCTCTCATCTGTATGATTTACTCTGAATTAAGGGAAAAAGCCCAACAACAGGCTCCCATAAAACAGAAGGATTACGCTTTAAAAAAAAATTGCCAGATAATTCACTGAAACTCTGCATCTGTGCTAAAACAATGTAGCTGCTGTTGCACACAGCATCTTGCCCCCCACCCCCCTTATAGTAGCATGTCTTAAACTACCTCAGGTGAGCAAACATCTTTGTTACAGGAATAGCAATATCTTTCTCTGAGGAAGGGAGAAAAAGACAAAGTCAAACCACTCATTATAGTTTGCAAAACCATCATCAATATCTGCAAGCAGAACTCTTTGTTTTCTAACCTCTGTATTCACCTGGTTTATATATTTTTTAATTTATTTTTTTCCTGGAAAATTTACTCAAATCATCAGCTCCTCTATTCCAAATACAAAAATACAAGACCAGAGACAGATCAGCCAGGAGTCTTGTAGGAACAAAATAGCACCCTAGATTAGAGTTCATGCTCTTAATTTTTCAGTGGGATGCAAAAGAGACACAGAACTCCAGGTTGCAGAAGAATGACTCTCCTCACCCAGCAGGAAAGACTTCAGAGCACAGGTATGAGCTCAACTCTAACACCAGGGGCAAATTACCTGAAGTTAACAAATGTTCCAATCCATGTTTGGATGACACAGTTGCCCCTCCTCAAGCCTTGAAATCTGATCCTTCCGTATTGACAGAAAAATCCTACTGAAGTGTCACCGAAAGAATGTCTCATTTTCAAGCCACTCTGTCCTTTACCAATTCCTCCTAAAAGATCAGCGTCTACATTGTGTGCAGAACTTTCATCATTAAGCTTTCTGAAAAAGAAACATGTTAATTGTCGAAAGACAACTTTTAGCCAAATAACAGCTTATTAAATTGCAATTCAAAGTCATGTGATAGCTACAGAAAAGTCTCATTTTAGAAATGGACGTCATTGGAATAGGTAAAATACGTAACTGAGGCCATGACTGTACAGGTACCTTATACTAAAATTTAGTCTGCAGTTAATATGAGAAATCTTCATCATTTAATGTCCAGTTAGTGGTTTACATAAAATCACTTTATTGCCTTGGACAACTGCCCAATGAATAAGTACCCACATCATAAATATGCACACATAAAAATCGTTATCAGTACTAATTAGAGTAGCAATCTTGTTGGCAGACTCAACAGAAAAGGAAAGGAGATTTGCTTAGGTGACAGCATAACATCTGATGCCAAAATAAATATGGATGAACAAACATTGGCACAGAAAACTGCTTATGAAATCAGATGAGTTCAAAATTTATAAATAAATAAATAAATCTGTTACATTTGGTTGTCCCTCAATAGAATGAAAGCTAATACACACTGTGTTACTTCCTTGTTGGTTTGCATGGCTTAGTCAGACTAAGACAAGGGAAAATTCTTGCAAATAATATAGTAAGACACAGTTAAACCTATGCTTTAAGATCACTGTATATTACTTTTGTGTACAGCTTTATACTTTTTTTTTTGTATAAAATTGTACACTTTCAGGCATAAGCAAAAATGAAAGTGTTATTTTTGTGTTTTGTTAGATATTTTGATAACAGCAGGTGTGAACAGGTTTCTTTTCATTACTACTTTAAGTTTAGGAATTCTTACTTTGATATTATTCCAAAAGTAGATGTAAAACTTTTCTGGGCTTTATATATATATTTTTTACCACAATGGTATTTCCAACTATTTCTTATCCTTTGAAAAATACACTCATACATAAAAGGAAATATGCTGAATAAAATTAAATATATACCTTTCTAGAAACATATTCATCTTGAATGAGGTATTTTTATGCAGGAGTCAGGAAGTGACCTGAAAGTTACAGGAAGTGAATTTACCTTCAAGCTCTGACACTTCATTTCATCACAATATGGCCTTTATGGCAAGAATAGTAAGTTAAACCTCTAAACAATGATTCACACTTCAGTCATTTAATGCTTTCTCTTTTTGTTCAAAAAATGTCACAACATAGCATAAAATGAATTTTGCATACAGCTTTCTAAAAGACTATAAAATTTTAGCCTCAGGACACTAGCATTAAAAAATAAATAAATAAAAATAACTTAAACAAGTAAGACCCAAAATAGCCAACAGCCTTTTATAGCTTATCTTCATACTGGATATCAGCCAAGAAGCTTAGGTACACTCTCTTGTTAGGTCATCTATTGTGCTACATTCTCATACACAGGAAAGCAAGCATTCGAGAGTTCCAAGTTCTGGCATTCTTTAATTACGCTTCTGTGCAGTATAACATGAAGTTATAAGGTATAATGAAGGCCTACGGGAGACTATTAACACAGTTTTTTTAAGACCTAGAAAATAGTTTTTAATATTCACTTTGTCATAAATGCCATATGCAGAATTAGTAATTCAGAGATGCAGACGAAGAACAGAACCCTGAAAAGCAGAATCTCTTAGTATAAAATTTTTAACATACTATGGTAATTTCTTCAAATATAGGTCTCAGGACATTTAAGTTGCGCAGAAAACTCAGTGCACTCAAGGAGACTACCATGACCGCTTCCTAGGTTTTATTGTGAAGAAAAGAACGCTGCTGAATTTTTCAAAAATTGGCATAACTTAAATGAGTCAAAAAATGTGAAATTCAACACTACACTGTGAAAGCTATAAGATGATGTATGGGATATCACTCACTATTAATAAGTTTGCTACAGGAAAAACATGTGAGTATGACTGGTACCAACAGAAAATTTCTTCTATAGGTATTATACAATAGCTTGTAAACTGTAAAGGCTGTCTAGTCTAACAGCAACTACACATGGCAAGTTCTAGAGATAATCACCTCTATTCTATCTCCATGATCAAAGCCTTTTGTGAATTTTGGCCAATCACTTATCTGTGTTCATCAGTACGATGGAGATATTAATTACAGAATGAATATATTTCACCTTCAATTTGCCAATTGCTCATGCAAAGCTTACAGTATCCTTGCATTTCTTCTGCATAATTAATCATTCAGCTTCTCCGTTGACAATTTTTTTTCCCACTGAAACTCATGCAATGCTGGCTAATTTTGTCTGGAAGCATATATGATACTGGGTTTTCTTCTCTAATTGGGTGAGTCTAGCTTTTAACCAATTTAACTTTTGTTACCAGCCGCACATATCCTCAGATTCCTAATTACCATCCGCAAAATACTGGCAGAAATATAATGGGAAATAATGCCTCAGTTGTTATTAAAGAACATGAAATAACTTAAGTAAATACTATCAAATAATAATTTTATATCTTTATTTTTTATTCATCAGCTTTCCGAAGAACTGTAAAAAATGCCATGCTAATGTTCATACCACTTTATTGGAAAGCAATTGGATGCTAACAATAATAGCAATAAACAATAATTATTTACAATGAGTACATGCTTTCTACAAAGGGTATTAAAACACATACTCTTTTTATAAGAATATTTTGAAATTTTTGTTTTATTTGGAGTTGGAAGAACAATTCTAAGGTTTGCAGTAAATTTGACAAATTTGAGTGGTCACCACCCCTATAGGAATATCAAAAGATTTTTCCTAGAACCCAGGAATGTTTCCAGAACAATCTTTTAGTCCACAATGAGAACCTATACAGAGAGAGATGGAAATGGCGCCTGCAGAGAGCAGTAGTTAACTTTTCACTGTGTCAAGAAACATATAGCTAGGAAATACTGGCCAAGAGAAAAAAAAAAGTTAAACCAAAACATTCTAGCCAATGAAGTTGAGGTCACTGCAAAGTTAGGATTAGACAAACCTGCTATGGATCACCAGAAAGGCAAAAAGAAATCCAAAATAAGACAACTGTTGTGTACATTAGACACATGCTGCTTTTCTCAAAATGGCATTCTTTCTAGGTCAGGCTAACAGAAAGTCAGGTTTTCCAGAGAAAGCAATATGCCTTGTTGGTCTAACTTTCACATCATACAGGCAAGGTACAATTACATTATTTCGTAACAGCATGCTATATTTCAAAGGCATTTTGTATTTAAATCCTTATTTCTCACTTTAGGTCTTTGCAGATCTAAAAGACAGAAATTAATCTTGTTAAAATACCCAGAATATCAAAAGCAACAGTCTTAGATTACAGTCATATTCTGAAGTTTCTGTCCTTTTAGAATCAGTATTTTTTACTTTCAAGGTATAAATTAGAAATGTCCCTTCAGATTCTGAGAAGATAACAACTGAGAGATGCAAGAACATTGTGTTTTATTAAAAGATGACAGGTATTGCTACAGAGTTAGCCTTGTAAGCTAATCTCTGTCATATGGCAGAGACATTACATTTAGGTCATGTACCTATTGTCTTTCCTTCTGATACGCAGAGAACATGCGCGTAAGTGAATAGCCATATCAAGTTCTACTTTGTTTCATTGTTTGGTTTTCTGCACATCTCTAATGTGGTATATTTTAGAAAACAAATCCCTTTACTTTTCTTGGAAGATTTCAAAAAGGAACCTTGAACATACTGGGATGGAAAGCAAAATTAAACAGTACTTCATTTTAACAGTAATTTATGTAGCACATTTAGTGATTTCAAAATGTATTGATCTCAGCCTTATTTGTAAACAATGAAAGTTACATTTAGCTTTATTTTCAAGCTAGAAATCAGTCCTTAACATTCTTTGTCTTTGAATAGGGCTTCACAAAATGAGCTGCAAGCTAATCCTTAAAAAAGGCTATTTCATTATCTACCTACCTTGAGTACGAGCAGCTTTATTCCATGGATTAGTTAATTTCTGAAGAACCACCATCCAGTCTCTGCTTCAAAACTTCTGTTGGATTTGTATTTACCGTGGAAAAGAAGAGCAAAGCGGGATAAAGAGAGAAATTATATTACAATAGGTGTATTTGTTAAAACATGGGAAGGTCAAACTTTGACATGTTCACCAAATTTAGGGAATGTCTTCATCTAAATCATACACTGGATTAAAAAAAGTAGAGCATTTCTAGTCTAAACAGGTGTACAGAAATCATTCCATCGCTCTCCAGCAACTCATAAGCAAATCAATAAGCAACCAGGGAACACAGGCGTATTTCTTGTGTGTGAGTGAACCATTCAGAACAATGGCATGGTGTTTCTAATTTTAGTTGCTGTTACTTTTTCATGTGACTCACAATCAAGAGAGCTTCCACATGGCAAAAGAACTTATAAAATTATTTGGGTTAAACTATTATAGTTGTGACATTTTCTGTAACAATAATTCTCTAATTACTATTCCCAGAGCCCCAAGTTACTAGTCAGCCATACAGGATACCTGCAGGTACATAAAATAGGTTAGGGCTAGGTTACATATGCCTCAAAGCCTCTTCCATTTCAGAGTAAGATGAAAAAAGTTTGTTAATATGGCTAAGTAGTTACACCAGCGTGTTCTACAGAAAACCAATATAGACACCATATCACTTATTTTCTGGTTAAGAGGATGTACAGCATGATTTTTTCTCTCAAGAATGAAGAGGAAGCACTTGTATGTGACAGTGACTATGATTTTTTTTTTTTTTTTAAACTCTTATTAGGTTTTGTTCTTATCCTTATCTTACCAGTTGAACTGAAAGAGTGGGGAATTAAAAAAATATTGTGTCAGGATGAATATGTACATAGTAGTAACTAATTTCTAGTTTAAAAACTGAAACAAACCAGGATGCAGTAAGGAACTGAAGGTAAGTACACACTATATTGCATCTTGAGATGCACTCTCATCTTGAGATGAAAATACTCATGGCTTTTCAACAACTGAAAAAGACATGCTTTTGACTGAAGTAAACCTTTTAGCTGAGTGACAAGGTGGAAGGTAAAATAAAGTTTCTGAATAAGCTATACTTTTTTTAATCAAAGAAAACATGGGTAGCTGTGTATACAGTTTGTCTTCAACTGTTCAGAGGAGGTTTGCCATCATTTTTGAAGCTGTGTCTCTACTCTTTTCAAGTCATTTAGATAGATATGCAAACATCACATTTTGTGCTATGTATCATTTTGGGAGTTCACAGAAGAAATCACAGTAATGCACAAGCTCTTAGAAAGGTTCTGTTTCATGATACATTAAAAAAATTATGTGCATAAATATGGTTATATAGATGCACATACATACACATATGATCTATGAAATTTCATGTAGAAAAATGCTACATTACTACACATATAATAAAACATCCCTATTAACGTCAGCAGATTTGGGGATGGGGGAGTGGGAAGCTGTATGATCTGCGTGTCAGGTTAAAATAAACAAATAAAACCTTACAGGAATTAGATACACAGGTGTCGCGGATGGAAATATTTGACATGGTTATGATTTAGCAGCAATTCAAAATTTATTGATGATTTGAGGTGGATCAAGAGGTTGAATTTTAGCAACACTTAATCATTAACCGGTTTCAGGATTTACAAGATGATTTAAGAAAATAAATTAACAGTGACTTAATTACAGATTCGAAAATCACAAGATTCACACTAATTTACTATAAGGTATCCCAAATCAATACATATACATATGAGCACAAACATAAAAACACGCACCACTCGAGGGATAGCACAAACCCCCGCACCTGAGTTTTTTAACTGCTAGGACCAAAGATCCCTTCATAGCAGGTGACTCCAGCGAGCCAATGGGCGCCCATTTTAACTCCTTATGTGTGCACAGACAAATGGACAGAAAGTATTTGGACCCAGTAAAGTGTAAGAACACCCACACTCATATGAATTAATGTGTGTATTAGAGACATGTGGATAGAGATGTGGATGAAAGACAGGCTAGCCTATAGTTAAAATTTCCCTCTTCTCAAGTTTGGAGTAAATACAATGCATCGGCATTCCTCAGCAGGAGATAACTGAGACTCAAGAGAGTTGACTCACCCTGGCCTTTTAATCCTTGAGGTGTCTGCCTGAGTGGTGTCCCAGCTCAGGGGAGATGCTGGTCACAGCCCGCTGCAATCCCAAAGAGCTCAAAGGGTCTCGCTAGAATGGCTACTTATAGGGTCCGAGATAATTGATTTTCATCAGGTATTTTTCCACTCTGGCCCAGCTCAGACAATGGGATATANGTATCCCAAATCAATACATATACATATGAGCACAAACATAAAAACACGCACCACTCGAGGGATAGCACAAACCCCCGCACCTGAGTTTTTTAACTGCTAGGACCAAAGATCCCTTCATAGCAGGTGACTCCAGCGAGCCAATGGGCGCCCATTTTAACTCCTTATGTGTGCACAGACAAATGGACAGAAAGTATTTGGACCCAGTAAAGTGTAAGAACACCCACACTCATATGAATTAATGTGTGTATTAGAGACATGTGGATAGAGATGTGGATGAAAGACAGGCTAGCCTATAGTTAAAATTTCCCTCTTCTCAAGTTTGGAGTAAATACAATGCATCGGCATTCCTCAGCAGGAGATAACTGAGACTCAAGAGAGTTGACTCACCCTGGCCTTTTAATCCTTGAGGTGTCTGCCTGAGTGGTGTCCCAGCTCAGGGGAGATGCTGGTCACAGCCCGCTGCAATCCCAAAGAGCTCAAAGGGTCTCGCTAGAATGGCTACTTATAGGGTCCGAGATAATTGATTTTCATCAGGTATTTTTCCACTCTGGCCCAGCTCAGACAATGGGATATACTGGTACTTTCCACCAGTTGTGCAAGCCCAGAACTTGCTAGATGTTGAAATTCTGGTATCACCCCCCTCTTTGGGTCGCGATCCATGTATTATCAAGAGTGATCCATTATAGCTATTGTTCCCAAACGACAGGAGTCACGGGAGCCAGGTACGCTAAGCATTCTGGTCTGTTACTCTCCACCTGTTTCTTTCTTTTATGTTGGACCATTATACGTCTCAGATAATGTTCTGGTCCACTGTATTGCTACTTGGCCCAGGTTGGGGGGGGAAATTGTGCCAAGCACCAAGTGGTCTAAAGGCAGGGGGAGGAGCGTTGCACCACCACAACAGGTTATGCAAGAGATGATTAATACTGAATCATTCCAGGAAAAAATATTAGCCTATGCATCAAAAATGAAGGGGAGAATGAGGCATCTAGCAGCCAATGGCAGTGGGAGTTTATACCTCTGTGTCACAAAAGATGCTGACCAAAATTTTTCTTGGTATTATGACATTTGTATCATTGCTCCTGAATGAGCATTTTCTTGTATCTAATGAAGGGTGAGTGCACACTAAATTTTTAGTATAGTTTAGTTTAAGAAGTCAACCAACAAGAATAAATGCACTGGAAATTAGCCTCCTACAAACTCGTAAGTCTTCCACCAATTCCGAGAACCATTTCATTAAAAAAATTAAAAAAAAAATGTGGTTTTTTTTTTATTTACTTGATCCTTATAAATATAATTTTTTATTTTCTATTGTTTATATCAGGATAACATCTAGAAGGTCTTCAATTTATTGACTCTCTGAAACCAAGTTCTCCCACTAATCATATATCATTCTTAGCCCATGAACATCTTATTTTGTTTCATCTCTGGGGTTAAATTCCAAACAGGATGAATGACCAAAAGAAAGAGCTATATTCTCTCCCTTGACAGACGCACAACTTTAATTAAGGAGCATTAACAAGTCCAGAGATCTTGAATATTTATCTCAGTCTACTTTAGTAGACTGAGCCATTAGTTACAAAGAGCTTTAATGCTATTACAGCAACTGAGATGAAGCAGGGAGGTGGCACCTACATAATTTGTCAATTTGGTTTCATAATTTCAAAGAATACTTATTCCAGAAAGAAATACAGCACTTTGTTGGGGAGGGGCGGGAATTAAAAATCTACAAAACACAACTAACAGGAGGCATTACTAGCATATCCATTCAGTAACGGCTGAAAAAAATCCAATTCTTTGGCTGCCCAGGAGACATCTTCAAACTGATAACACCAGCATGCCAATTTATTTTTCAAGTTGAATTTTTAGTAAATGTATAATAGTAATATAATAGTTAAATAAAAGCTAAAGAGGTTAGGACACTGGTATACATCACCAGCCATTACTTGTCACTAACCATTGCCTAGGTTTGCACAGCATGGTGTTAGGTTACCATCCGCAGTAGACAGAATATTGATATTCAAGTGGCATTAATGATCCTGTGCAATGAGAGAAAGATGATATTTGAACCTTGGTTACATTATTAAAAAAGATCAAAAGGATATTTCGCCTCTCCCATAGGCAAAACTTTGTTTAATTTAGTCAAAAGCAAAATTTTTTGAGTGGGACATAATTTATCAAAAGTCATCAAATCCCTGTCTGCGGAAACAGTAACTTTTCCACTAGGACAGCAAGAATTTATTCATTCTGTTCTGTTGTGGGTTTTTTTGGTTGGGCTTTTGTTTGTTTGGTTGGTTTTGAATTACAAAATTACTCTATTTAAACTATTGATATATGCAACTTCAGTATGGTCTCTTTATTTAAATTTTTGTTACTTAGAGGCCTGCTCCCCAGAAGTCCAATAGTGTACATCTTAATAACCATCTGATTATTTTTGTTTTGTGAGTATATTTACTAGTGACATGGAATAAGAATACTGACAGCTATCTGTTGCTTAATCAGTGACTATCTTCTGTATCCATGGTGCACAGTTGTTTATAGTCTACTTGGACAAGTCATTGGTTCCTATATTTGAAGCTGCCTGGAAGGGCTGCTGTCAATGTTCAGCTTGTTTTTCAAACCATCAGTACCCTCTAGGGTATTTAAAGTCCCTTGAGACACATATTCTAGAATTTAGAGAAAAAAATACAAGACTGAAATAAAACTGATACCAGCAAGTTATTCATATAATTAATAATGCAGAACCTCTCATCCTGTAACCAAAAGGGAAAATATTTACACTGTTACTGGCACCTTCTCTTCCCTCATTCTTCTTCTTTTCAAACTAGAAGTATCTGGGCACATCAGAGCTACTGTAAAGGAAAATGTGTCACAATAGGAAGTGGATACCCACCAAACCCAAGGTTATAAAATAGTTGTGAGAGGGTAAATAAGCCTATTGGAAAACTATATTTTCATTTATTGGCCTGCTTTGACTCTTGGCCTGCTTTGCTTTC
This sequence comes from Burhinus bistriatus, assembly GCA_013397275.1. Lineage (NCBI taxonomy): Eukaryota > Metazoa > Chordata > Aves > Charadriiformes > Burhinidae > Burhinus > Burhinus bistriatus. The sequence goes on along the minus strand of VYXH01002567.1, from coordinate 78,769 downwards.
CATTATTCTCAGTCAGCTATCTAGTTACTGGTATGCCCCCTCCATTTTTGTCCCAGTCTGACAACAGAAGACTCAAAGAGAAAGAGTTACCAACCCAAAACAGCTGTATAGCTTCCTAAAAGTGATTTCTCAACATTAACCGTGCTGCTCTGCATTGCAGGAGGTAAAGCAATTTTCTGAATTATACTAACCATCCCAAAGAGATGCTCTGGTGGGGGTGATTGGAGCTGGCATTAAGTAAGAAGGAAATAAACCAGAACACTTCAATGTCTTCAAGGTTCAGTCCACTCTGAATTCCTTTTCTGTACCCTTACATTGTCAGCTACTGTCTGCCACACCCAAAGTCCCACTGCCACTGTGTACATGGATACCTCAAGGCCAGAATGTTTTTTTAACTTCGATTTTTCTCTTTCTTTGTCCATTGACCGACCTCTACTTCTCTAGTTAAACTGAATGCAAATCTTAAAGTCCCTATGACTCCTTTCACAAATCTCCTATTCTTCTTTATCTGAATAAACACCTGACCTTTTGCAAGAGGAAACTGATATAAGAACTTCTCATTTCCTGCCCCGCTTCATCTTCTTCCTCCCTACAGACACACGAGTTTCTCATCAATTTTAATCCTTTAAACTTCCCAGTGATCCTCTTGGTCTCATTTACATCTGGTCTCAAACTTTCCTCCGTATTTTATCACCTCGTGCATTCTTTGTGTATTCATTCACAACACATGCATGCATAAAGTTATCTCATTTAAGTCTCTTCAGTTAATCACTCCATCATCTTTTCGTTTATTCACTCCCAGACTTTATTTAGTGAAACAGCTCTTCCTAGAAACTTGTAAATTCTTCATTAACAAAAAAGATAATAAATTTCAGTATTAGCTACTGTAAAAAAAAAAAAAAATTCATTAACTTGCTTCTGACTTAAGTTAGAGGGCCACACAGTGTAGTTAATTCCTTACCTAACTTATCTTGGAAAGGTGTTGTAGAAAAATTTAGTTGTCTTGTTAACCTTGTGCCTTTGGAAAGGCACATTAAATAATGCTATTTAACAAGTACAGTTTTATACAGCGCACCACATAGAAATTGTATATAATACATTGGAGAAAACTATTACAAGAAGCATTACAATAGTATCAGTGTTTGTCTCTTCTTTTCGAAAGCAACTGTTTGCAAGAATATGACACCTTGAACTTCACATCTGCATGGTCTACACAGCTTAGCTGAAATGCCTGTTCAATATTGACAACCAAACAATTTAATCACCAAGCACCTATGTACATTTTCTAGAAAAGGAAGATTTTCCTCTTCCACATACAGTTATCAAACAATTGCTTAAACTTTACACAGTAAGCTAATAAGGAAAATACAAAGCCACAGTAAAACTATCACAACAGTGCTCAGTCATCTACAAAGGCCAAGGAAGAGAAAATCCTGTGCCAACAAAATTACTTTTCCATTCTACCAAGTTGTTTGACTGTATTTCTCTGAATTTCTGAAAACAAAACCCAGATTTTTAAAGTTTTGTTGAATTTGTTTTATTTTGCTGAGTTCATTTTCAAAATCTTTGACTCTGTAACTCCAGTTACAAAGAAAACCTTGTTTTCTTGTGAAGATTCATTCTAATCTCAGGACAAAAGAAAAAAAAAAATCCAAAGCAACAGGTACAAATGCACAGAAGTGTTCCACAGATAATTTGGTTTCTTTATATAAAAGTCAATTAAAAAAAATCTACTAAAAAATTAGAAATCAGAAAGAGGAAAGTTATCAAAATGGGTAACAGCACATGAAAAAATTAAATAAAAATGTTTATTTTCTTTTGCAAGGAAAGGAAAATGAGTGGAAATCTGCTTTGGATGAAACTTGAAAAAATTTGGGAGATATATATTATGAATACAGGAAGCAATTTATCTAACCACTTACACAGCATTGAGCAATTATTCAAGCACAATCAGGCATTCATTCTTCTAATGATGGATATAGTTTTAGTGCATATTCAAACAACAACCCGAAATTTCTTTTAGAATTAACTGTCCCCAAAGTTACGCTGATGCAGCATAACAATGATCTTAGTGACACACAGGCAGAGATTAAGGGACGTGCAATGGCATCCCATGTCACACCTGGATCTGAGGCAGACTTCCCTGTACCTCTTCCTTAAATGAAAATATCCAGAGATAGCCAAGGACTTTCAATCCTTTGTACTGTTTTATTGAAATATAACCTGGAATAGTGGAACTTGTTTAAGTAGAGAAGATTCAACTCTGCTGAATGAGGCAAATTAAAGGTTTGGAAAACAGACCTTGAGACTTTAGCTCTCAATTCAGCACAATGCAATGTAGCTGCATGTCTGCTGTAACTGCTGAACAAGCAAACGCCGTCCTTCACAGGAATGCACAAGTTAAATAACACTAGGCAGGAGGAAAAAAAAAACAACCTAGGAGAACTAAAAACTGCTGAAATTGAAAAGTAATTACTGGAAGGCAAAAGAAGGAATGTTAACAAGTAGGAGAAATCCCGTGATTTTTTTTTTTTAATTGTATATTGAATCTCCAAAATTAAGTACCTAATGTAGTTATCTCAAACCATTTTATAAGGATGCATTACAGTGTTCAGTATTTCTAGCTTTGAATAAACCTAATCTAAAGTATGTAAAAGAAACATAAGCATTTCAGATAGTTCTAAGAATCTGAGGCAAGGATCTGCATGGAAACCATTTAAGTAAAAAACATTAATGACACATTTGTTTACTATTATGATGCAATAAATTGAAAGCCAGAAATGTACAGCAGAAAATCTGAGGAAAGATGACAGAAAGAGAGAAGAATTAAGAGAAAAAGTTTAAGTATTCCTAAGTTTACATCAACAGTAATCATTTTTAGAATCTTTATTAAAAATCTCCAGTCTTTGACAATATATCTTTCAGACACCATTCTGAATTTGGAAAATGGAAAAATTATCTACAGGAATATTTTACTTCCTTAATAAAGCAGGAAACTTTGCTTTTTAAGAGAGAAGCTTCCTTCTCCTGTAAGGAAGTAAATAATGCTAATACTACTACATAATGCTACTAATAATTCACTGTCTAAGAGGGAAATATTCCTCTTCTGCTATTCCTTATCTAACTTCCATTATGTATAAGAACATATAAAAGACTATATATATTCTATACACATATATATACAAATCTGTAAGAAAAGGGTTCAGAGAAACTGATCTACTGGTCCTCTATGGGTATGTAAAGTACTACAAGCAGTTAACAATAAAATCCCTTTGAAAAGGTATATTATTTCCTCTAAAATCTTCTGACAGCTGTTCTGATTTTTTGTTGCTGCGAGACACGTTTGCACTGTGATGTTGATCTTTTTTTTCTCCAACAGATGCAATACTCTTAAGAAATGGAAATACGTTAACATAATAAAAACACAGCAATGTTTCTTCTGTCTGGTCACCATTTAGCAATTTTCTTGAAATGACCAAGAATGCTATTGTGTCAGCCAACCAGTGTCCTTAAGGACTGTAAAAATCTGAAATGTTACGCTGACTCTTACATAAGAATTTGCTGCAAACTTGCTTCTAGTGCATTTTTATGTGTGTTGCTCTAAGATTAATTAGTCTACAAAAAGAAAAACAAAACCCAACAGGTGAAAGTAATTCCTAAGATTAAAAAAACTCTAGCATAGCTGGATGTATGCATGGCATGGATTTTTTTAAAATTTTTCTTTTAAGTGGTCAATTTAGTTAGGCAATGCAAAATCTGCCAAAGACATTGGTAAGATCTCTATACATCTTCAATTTTTGTATTCTCTTTGGATGCCTTTTAAAAAGGTAGTTTAATAGTTTACACAGAATCACAGAATGGTAAGGGTCGGAAGGGACCTTTGGAGATCATCTAGTCCAACCCCCCTGCCAAAGCAGGTTCACCTACAGCAGGTTGGACAGGAATGCATCCAGGTGGGTTTTGAGTATCTCTAGAGAAGGAGACTCCACAACCTCTTTGGGCAGCCTGTTCCAGTGCTCTGTTACCCTCAAAGTAAAGAAGTTTTTCCTCATGTTGACATGGAATTTCCTGTGTTCCAGTTTGTGCCCATTGCCCCTTGTCCTGTCATTGGGCACCACTGAAAAGAGTCTGGTCTCATCGTCTCGACATCCGCCCTTTAGATATTTATCAGCATTGATGAGATCCCCTCAGCCTTCTCTTGTCCAGGCTAAACAGACCCAGGTCTCTCACCCTTTCCTCATAAGAGAGATGCTCCTGTCCCTTGATCATCTTTGTAGCCCTCCACTGGACTCCTCCAGTGAGTTGCCTTTCTTGAACTGGACACAATACTCCAGATGCGGCCTCACCAGGGCAGAGTAAAGAGGGAGGATGATCTCCCTCAACCTGCTGGCCATGCTCTTTTTAATGCATCCCAGGATACCATTGGCCTTCTTGGCCACAAGGGCCCATTGCTGCCTCATGGTCAGCTTGTCCACCAGGACTGCCAGGTCCCTCTCTGCAAAGCTGCCTTCCAGCAGGTCAGCCCCTAACATCTACTGGTGTATGGGGTTACTCCTCCCTAGGTGCAGGACCCTACACTTACCCTTGTTCAACTTCACAGTTTATTAAAGACAGAAATGAAATTCCCCTATGCTACTATATTAGCTGATCACAGTAGTCACTTGTGACCTTCATAATTTATTAATTTCTTATTCCATGTCTTTATACTGTTTTTCTCTGTCTACCCAAACATAAGTGCTATTTTAAATTTTCTCCATCTCCATTATCTGTGACAGAGAACACTCAAACGTAAAAGTCTTTCAAAAAAATGATGATGTTATCTTTTAAAGTTAGTAGAGATATAACATTAACAGAAGTGGATGTCCCAGTTCAGTAACAACAGGCACTTACAAGACCACATCTGGAAACTGTATCCAGTTTCGGATTCCCCAGTACAAGACAGAGAACGCACTGGAGTGATTCCAGCAGAGGGCCACATGGGTGAGGAAAAGACTTGCTTGGCCTTAAGAAAAGGAAGTGTAAAGGGGATTTAATCGCTGGCTACACCTACCATGAAGGGCGATGCGATAAGTTCACCTTGACTGAGAGCCAGATGCCCACCCAGCCACTCTCTCACTCCCCCTTTTCAACAGGACAGGGGGAGAAAAAATCTTGCAAAGGCTCATGTGTTGACAGGGAAATGACTTACCAATTACTATTACAGGGGGAAAATGAATGTAAATTATTGCCAATTAAAATAGATTTGAGTAGTGTGAAAAAAAAACCCAAAAATTCATGCACCACCTTTTCTCACTCCCTGCCTCCTCTTCTTACCCAGGCTCACCTTCACCCCTTCACTCCTAACTCCTCGACCTCCATCGCCTGAGGGGCGCAGGGGGATGGGGAATGGGGGGCTGCGGTCAGTCCATGACAGCTCCTCTCTGCCGCTCCCTCCTCCTCCTCCTCCTCCTCCTCTGGCTGCTGCCCTGCTCCCGCCGGGGCCCTGCCCAGGGGCTGCAGGGAAACCCCTGCCCCGCCGGGGCCTCTGCCGGGGCCGCGTCTGCGGGGGGGCGCCCGGAGCCCCTCCTGCCCTCCTCCTGCTCTCCCCTCGGGGCTGGCAGGGCCGTTTCTGCCCCGGTTTCCCTCAGCCCTGGCTGCCGGGCAGCGTTTCGCCCTTTCTGACACCGGCTTTCCCCGCGGCGCCCGCCCGTGGCTGAGGGGCTCAGCTGTGCCCTGCGGTGGGGCCCGTGGAGCCGGCTGGAACCGGCTGTGGCCGGCACGGGGCAGCCCCGGCCGATCCACACAGGGGCCGCCCGGCAGCTGCCCTGGTAGCAACCCCCTGTCAGTAAACCCAGCTCGGAAGCCTCTGTCCCTTAAAGCCCGTGGGGCTGAGGGGCTGCGCAACCTGATGTAGCTGGACCTGCTGTGGGCACAGATTGGACTGGTAGACCTCTGGAGATCTTGCAAACGAATTTCAGGTCAACGTATTTATTTACAAATTATACAGATCAGTTTTGGAATGCCCGCTTGGAGCAGTTAACAACGCTAGAAATGATTATATGAAAGGAATCATTGGACGGTCAGCACACTTCTGACCTCTGGCAAACTCAGGGTTTGGGAACAACATCAAGTACCACCGAGGTTTTTAAAGAACCCGGAATTCTTATCTTGTTTGTAGATGTAAAACTCACATTGAAGTATCAGTAGGAAATATATATGATAGATTCTACAACAGTAAGTTTATTTTGGTGTAAAATGGAATATAATAAAATAATAATAAATGCATTACTGGTCTCAAGATCAGTGACATTTCAATAAACTCAAAAGCTTACCAGCCCTGGAGGAGAGAACTTCAGCTTCTTCCCAGTCTGCTTTCCAGAGATATTTGTGATTCCTAATGAACTTTTGACTCAAATTGCTTCAGCACAACTTTTGAATTTTCCCAGCACTTTTAATAACTTCATTGACAGTGTTTCCATTTACAAGAGACACTTAAGTGCGCTTCTAGAACACAATTTTCTGTGGTAGATCATTGTTTAGGGACATATCAGTCAGTGACATCTTAAGAGTAAGAGTCTGACCAAAATGAAAATAAAATCTTTTTTAGCTGTGCAACTAAGTGAATTTTCAGAAGAGATGGAGTCTATCACCTTCCTTGTCTAGGTTAGACATGTCCTTCAGGAAACTCTCACTGTTACTAGTGCTAATCTAGTTACACTTTCTTTGAACTGACTTAAACCTTCATCCGTCCAAAAAAAAAGTAAAACGATTTAAGCCTTTCCCTCCAACAGGAGCTCCAAGTGGCACTGTTTTTAAACTACAAGTTACCTTCTAAAGTAACAATGTTCCTTTTTTAACAATAATGAATAGTGAAGTTTTTTGCAATAGTCCTGTGACTCACACTGATGAATTACAGCTTTAAACTCCTGTATAGCACAAAGGTGAACTGAAAAGTGCTATCAGTCAAGCAAAATACACAATTGCACCTCCTGGTTTGAATCTATGTGAATTGTGATATCCACAGTGCAATATAAAGATTAACATTGAAGTACCCAAACTCTCATTAAGCTTCATGAATTTTGGTCACATAAATCCAAACCTTTAGGTAATAATAAGACCAAAATTATTTGTTGTGGGTAACGGCTGTTAATTAATTCTATGGTCTCAGACACAGCCTCCCCACTGACACGCACCTTTCCATGCGAATGTTTCACTTAGACACTTCCTTCTAAACTAAGAGCTGTTACCTTGATTTCTGGAAGAACTATGCAGGGACCAAATACAACACCTTTCTCGGTTCACAGCAAAAAGAAAAGGCTTTATAGTTAAGAATAAAATATCATTTTATGTTTTGATTGTAGCTTGCAAAGAAAATTTGCAAACACCCCACACCAAAAATGAAATTTAAAACCCAAAAAGCACATTTTACGTGGTTAGATAAGGTAACTGGTAGCTAGACAAGATTTACATGGCAACTGTGTTTATGCCACAGAAAGGAACCCTGAAAATAAAGCTGTTTCTCAATGTTATTTCATAGCAGAAAAATAAAAACTAAAACTGCATTGTCGCTATCTAACATGTTTGGCCTTCAAGGCCTAATAGAAATCAGATTTTACATCACACAATATGTTTCACATATGAAAGCAAAAGGAAAAAAAAAAAGAAAAAAAGACCCAGCCCACAAATACACATTGTGAAAATAAGAAGACTAAACTATATGAACCTCAATGGTTCTGACAATCTAGGCAGTATTCTCAATTAAAATGCAAGTTGAATTTGCAAAGGTAATCAAATTAGAAAGATGGGAATTAATTAAGTTCTGGCAATGAGAATCCAGAATGTTCTCATGATAAGCCAGGCAAGACTTTACTTAATCAAACGTCACAGTGACATCGGTAATATTGATCGTGTTGCCCAACTACCTTACTGAATGTTAGTCTTAAAGGAAAAGTTAAAGGATCAAACCCGTTGAAAATGTTAAAATAGGGAATTACCTGAACATTGAGGGAACTTATGCATGTCAGGTTCTAATAATTATTAAGTATTCTAGTGACGTTTTAGTTTTAGAGAGTTGGAAATTCTAATTTCTATCTTCTAAAGTGTTATCAGTCCTCATCCCCTTCACAAAGATATTAAATGTCTTTATTGGTAAGATAGTTTTTCTGCTGCCGGCATGGAGAAATTAACTTCCTTCACCTTTTTAAATGCTTCCCTCGCTTTAAAATACTGCTACCTCCATTGTCTCTCAATATTTCCCTCATGATTTCCTTCTTAATTACTCCTTTTTCCACAAGTCCTTCCTCATCTAATCCAGTGAAAGAAAAAAATCTTCTCACACCTTTTGTATCCTTTTTCTATCTTACCTTTAAGTTTCTACAGTCCTGGAAAAAATCCCAAAACTTCCTCTTGGCTCACCTCAGATACTTTCAATTCTGTCTTGTCACATTTCTGTCCCATCTGATTAAGCTGCTCTTGGTTTCAGGCCATTTTTCTCTCTTAACAGCCCAGAAAGTTCAATTCTCAGTAGTCTGACTCCTTTCCCCACACTTCAAGAACTGAAGTTAAAACCAGTTACAAACTGCAGTTGTTTTTCCTACTTTTATAGTGATGATTTTCCATGCAAAACATTTCACATTTTTTTTCACCTCAAGGTCTTTTAATTAAGTTAATGACAGTTTTGTGATGAAATCTCTGAAACTGTTAGTACTTCTATGGAACAGGCAGTACATATTCAAACAATTCCCACGCTTCTACCTATTTAGGCTAGGATTTGTCATATGTATGCAGTGCTGACTGTCAATGTACAATGAACACACTTGAAATATTTTTCTCTGAAATTATCTATGGGCACACTTGCAACTCTGCCAACATTAATGCTTTGATGGTACCTTTGCTGAAACACTCGTTAATGTTTTTCTCTTTTAAGACAGATCCACCCACAACATTTGATTAAAAAAAAAAAAAAAGTTGTTTCATTTAATTTTTAGTCCTCTTGTATTCAGAGGTCTTGACCAGGGACAAAAAACTTTTCAGTTGAGTTTTGACATTAATGTAAGGCAAAGACAAAGAGAAAACTGTGTTAGGCAGCAGTAAACCTAAAACAGTGGGCTCTTTCACTAATGACACAATACAGGAGGAGACCAGTACTGAGTGAATCTCTGTAAACCGTTGTCAAGGAGGTGGTTCACAATTAAATTAAATATTCAAGTGTTTTGTAATTAAGTTTATATGAAATGTTTTAATAGAAAACAGTATAACAACAACCCTCTGAATTAGTAATGGTTTCTAAAAATGTAAACAACTTCTGTTGACAATATCTTTCAAAACTCTTAATGAATCTTAATGAATTAGGCATGTTCATCTACTATTATAATAAGGTTTTTCAATGATACTTAGGACATTTTAAAAGAAATTAAAAAAAAAAGAGTCCTTTCATCTTTACACAAACAAAACATTCTTTTTTAACTCATCAAGTTGTAACTGACCTAACGCACAGACCAGAATGTTAAGAGAAACTCCAAGTTAGAGATCTAAAAGGAGCTGATTTATTACATGCAAGCAAACAAAGGGTATTTGACTTGTTTTTTCAGCTGTCATCTTTATTTTGATCAGACATTAGGTTCAGATGTACATAACAGGCCTGATTCTTTCCCTTTCCATCATGCCTTTCCTCTTAAATAATGAATAAAATTCAGTTAACAAAACAAACAAACAAACAAAAACCCCCAGCTGCTTTATAAATTACCATTAAGGAACAAAATCTTTCCATAATCTGTTTTATTATATATGCCTCTGTACTTTTTTCAAAATATGTCCTAGATATATAGCGACAGTGCACAAGCTAGGAATATTTGCACTCTGTGGATGGCACTTTGAAAGCATGTTATGACTGTAGCTCATTAAAGTACTTCCTTGCTGTGATGATCAAAGTATTATTTCTGAATTGTGAGAAATTGCTATAGCATTATCAATTACATTTCCTAAATGTACTAGCTGAACATCCACAAGTTATCTGCTAAAATGTTCTCCAGTGACCCATGAAGACACATCCACAGATTTAGTTAATGAGTTAATGTGGGTGTTTTTGAAGAACGGATGTGTTTAGACATGAGATGGACCTTAACATAAGAAACGCAGCCAGTCACTTGGGACAAGAGAGTAACCTTACACTGGTGCTTACTTTGCCCATGCTGTGTCCCTAGAAACCCAGAATGGTTGCAACTCTCATCCACTGATAGACAAGCCCGTTCAGTAATGGCCACTTATGAGCAGAGGTCATAATTTCTAACATTAGTATTTGCCATGTCCATCCTATCAGCGGTAACAGAAACAGGGATTCCCATCCCTCTCCATTCTTCTCCCATGACTTCTTGTGAATAAGGTAATAAGCCTCCGGCATATCACATCACTGTGGAGCAATGGAGTTCAATTTTGGCCACGCTGTCAATCGGCATTCATTCACCCCATCTTTGCAGCGCTCATCTCCGATTTTGTACAAAAACTAACTCAAACGTAACACTAAAGCCTTTGCCTCTTAATTCTGCTTTATTTTTACAATTGCCTGTCATGATTGCTAGTGTAACAGCTATTATTTCTTGCAATAGTAATGGAGAAAAGAAGCAAGAAGAGGAATTTTTTTTCTAAATAAGGTTTCTGAATTTCAAGCAAATTATACTAGCTTTATAACCAAGGAGAGGCAATCCTCTCCAGGGCAAGCTTATGTTCTGATTAAAAAGCTTTAAGGAGTTTGTGGCATCAGAAAAATCCTCCTGAAAACTGACTTTGATAGAAACATTTACTCTTTATCACCAAAAAGGAACTTATGAATATCACTGCAACAATACAATAAATATTCTCTTCTGTGTATGACTAGGAGAATTAAAGAATAACATAAGTTAGCCACATCCCTGAACTGATTTTGTTCTTACTATCGGTATTTCTCTATTCCATATGATAAAAAATTTTACAAAGAAAGTACCTACTTAAAAGTTAGAATGAAAAATAGTAAAAGAGCATAACTGAATATAACTGCCACAATCTATTGTAACAGCAGGCAATCTGCTAGAAAATTTGTTTTAGGAAACACGGCACTTTCTAGTTTATTTGTGATGTTGCTGTTGGTTTTAGGTTTCTTGGTTTGCTTTTTTTCCAGTTTAAATCTTAAACTTGTGAACAGAAGACTAATATCCAGACTGTCATTCCAATGCCAAAGCTTTTCAAAACCATGTTCTTTTTTCCCAGCTGTTGCTCCAGCACACTGATCCCCACCACGTGCTCTTCCAACATCAGCAACTTTTCTTTTCGCTTGTCCACCTTTTTGCAAAAATTTCTAAATGCTTTACTCCATCTGTTTGACTTCTCCAATTTAAGTAAGGAAAATATCATTCCTTTCCTTCAACTGCCTCAGCAATGGTACCCACTGTACCCACTTGCAGTTCTACTCTTCCTGCACATCATGTGTGGGGGAGCTGTGAATTCTTTTGGGTAAGGTATCTTCACATGAATGTGCAGAGTCTGTGTCAGAAGCACACCACAAAGTTATATCTTAAATTTCCTTTCTAGCCAGACTCAGATATAAATGAGTATCTAACTCTTATGTTTGTTAAGAATCACGCCCTTCTTATTTTTAAATTGGGAACTCGACTAAATATTGGGATGGGTAAAATTCCTTGATATTTTCTTCTAATCATATCTAAATACTTAGCAGATGTAGGCCACATTTATCCTGTGTAATACACACAGTAGAAAGAACATACCTACCTTGCCCCAAAGTACTTTTATCTAATCAGCTGGGGATTAAACATGCTCAACTACACTAAGTTGCCTGACAATGTTTCCATAGGGAATTAGAGCACAAGAATACAATCTTTGCAGAATGTGAATAACTAGTCAAGAATTTATGTGCAAGATCAAGGTGTCAGTACACCCATGAGTAAATGGCTAGTGTCTTCTGCCAAGAATACGGAAGAAGAGATGAAAAATGTTCTACCACTGCTTGCTCTTACAGATTAAAAAGAACCCCACAGGTGTCTCCTTGACATTTTCAAGGTATCCCTTGATTTTAAGGCAACTTGAAAGAGCTGCAGCCCCTTAGAACTTTCTTATTCTGGTATTTTTTATTAAAAAATGATGTAAAGCAAGAAGTGCAGGAAGGGTTTAACCACAGTAGATGTAATTATTTGTAAATAAAATTTTAGATAAGACAACTTATTAAAAATACTTCCTAGTCATATTCTTTATGTACAAAAGCTTGTAAAAACAAGTATCCATTCAGCATTTTCCTACAGGAACACCACACGTGCTGCTCTCAGGTTTTTTATTCTGTGAAGTACCCTACACTGCTAGAAGACTTGGCATCTTGTGTGGCTTGTAAGACAGGTTATTCAATTTTTCCTCTTTTTTTTTTTTTTTTTTTCCCTTCTGCATGTTTTTTAGGGCATTCTACAACAATTAGAAAAGCCCAGGAAAAAACACCTGACTGCACTGGTTGTCATTTTGTCTCAAATTGCATTGCACGTTTTCAGAACCCTTGGCTGCAATGATAAATGACCCTTGGATATATAATAGAAGTGATCCAAGACAAAGGGCTTGGGACAAAAGTGCATGTTACTTTTTGCATTTAATAGATGTAAAAATTGAGTGCTTCCATTTTCCATGTGTTATCATTTCACGTTTGAGTTTTTTTCCTCTGGAGGAATACCAGTTCTCATGTGCAAGTAGTTAAGATTTCACCATGAGATTTTTACCACACTAATCATTTCAGCCCTTATGTCTGAGTCATCTTTTGTGCACAGTAGTAAGCTAATGCAGTGATATCTTGCCATGTTCACAAAAAGCCTAAAATAATAGCTGTCACACTTTAGAAATAATTTTAGCATAGGCAGTATGAAAACTTGATTTGTCTACTCTTCTATTACATATTGAATGGTATGAAAAAGGAGAGTCGCTTATTTGTTTCTTCAGTTAAACAACTGACTACTGCCTACACATTGGCAAAAATGACTTTTTCTGGATGTGAATTTCTAATTATTTTTTTTTTTTTTAATGGGAACCTACTGAGATAAGTAAGAATTTGAAAATTTCTAATAAAAGCTTGTTGACTAGGTTTTGGTGAAGACATTTAAAGAGGATAAAATTAACACTAGTAGGAATTAGAGTGAATAACAAGTTTGGGCTTTTATTGATAGCAACAGGATGCGGGTGTCCTAGTTTACAAATGAGTCATGTGAAGTGAGGTCATGTTTACCTTTCCAGGCTGAGAGATATGCACTTCAGTGAGGACCAATGGTACTGAAACGGGACACATAGCACGTATTATAATGTAACATTTTTTTGTGAGAGTACAAGTCCACTGAAGAAACATATTAACTTCACAAATACTCTAATTCTGGATTAAGAAATTATGGAATTAATGTTTGGGGTTTGGCCCAGTTTATATTTAGTTTCTCCATTTCATTCTACTTTTATTATTTGACTTATCAGAGTACTTATCCACAATAGCCAGACGTTTTTGTAAGTCTGTGAGCATAGAACATTTGCAACTGTGCTCTGAAAGTTGTTGAAAAGTCAGCTTTTTATTGGCCACCAAAACGATAAGATCTTGATAACTTGGGCATAGATATGGAAGTATGAGAGAGATAATATTGAATAGCTTTTTCTTCTAAGTGAAGCTCAACGTAGATCTAAGTAACTTATGTGATTGTTCTATGTTATCCAGCACTATCAATTTATACATTAGAAATGTGATAAAATAAAAGAGGTATCTTTCTGAATAGATATTGACTATTACTGGTCTTGCTAAAAAAGGAAATGTAAAGCAAACAAGTAGGTCTTCTATATCTAGCCTTATAAAATTATTAAATCTCAAGTAGGAATTAATATCTTTTCCTGATTATATACAGAAGTAAAACCTTGAAACTTGACTTACAAGATTCTTGATTTTTGTTTCCAGTACACACATACATATATAGAAGTACTTGTCTAATTTGCACATTAATACCTGTGTTACATATGACAGCATAGATTCTGACACTGTCTGATACCTGGCTGACAAGAAACCTATACTCGTAATTTGAAATGTGAATGTCATTGTGGAGAATACCATGCACTTGTAAATTACCAAAATAGTATTTCTGAAATAGTCTTATGACTTGCAGGAAAATTCTGAGTAATTTGAGAATGATTAAAAAAAAAAGTTAGCCTTCTCAGACATTTCAGGTGATTCAGATGCTGAATTATTTGCTTATTGGGATGTACTAGGATTTCTTACTATGAAAAGTGTTGTGCTCTGTTTTGTATAAATTGTATAACACTATTAATTCTAATACATATAAAGATTTATCAAAATTAATAAATTGAAATATATAGTCTGGAAAAATTGCTTTCATACTAGAGTAGCAGATTCAGGGAAAAAGAAAAAGGTTTCCTCTTTTTCTTTTTTATGATAAATATCATATGTAACCTACTTGTTTTACAAAATTCCCTCCAACTTTCATTTGTGTATACTCTATGCATATAACATGTTTGCAAGGCAATGCTCTTCACCCACATAAAATGCTTTTGTGTTGCAAGGCAGTCACTCAAATAGTTCAAAGTTGAAAGATGTGTTAATAATAAAATAGAAATCTTTAGTTTGCTTTCCATACCAAGAGACTATCGTAGCTTGCAAAACACAGCCTTCAAAAGGTAGAGATGCCCATGTCAACACTATCTACATTCAGTTAAGCTTCTTACGTGCTGGCAAACCATGGGAGAGTTTTTAAGGGATACAATCAAATTTTCTACAGAAACTCTACTTCTTTCAATGGGTAGATGACACATTGAACAGAAAGGATAAATTAAATCTGAATTATGTCCTTCTTCAACACTGGTCATTCAGTCCCTTTATAAACAGCAATTAGTTTTGTGGCCTGTTTTGGGTTTTGTGGTTGGGTTTTTGTTTTGGTTTTGGTTTGGGGTTTGTTTGTTTGTTTGTTTGGGGGGTTTTTTGTGTGTGTTTGTTTTTTTAACTGAGTGTCTGCAGTAATTCCTCTGCAGGAAGAAACAAAAAAGGAGCCATTTCTTGAAGACAGCATTCATGTGTCATCTTCTTGTCTTAGTCCCTCTGCATTCTGCAGCTTCTTTGACAAATAAAGGCACTTCTGCTTAACTGAATTAAGGGTGCAATTGGAATTGCTTTGAATTCTGAGTTTCTAACTGTGCAGCTTAAACAGTCTTTTGTATTAGCATGCCAAATAATACATAAACCAGGTTGCCTGGATATTAAAGTGTTCTGCAGGAGTCGAATGCATTCTGATAAGGAGGAAAAATCAAACTGATCAATAAGACACAGTTTAGTCCTGTGTAGTTCAAACGACACCCTGGAGACCCACTACCGCCTGGCCTGCTGCCTTTTCCCTGAAAGAGATGAGGAATACCTGTTCACTTCGTAAGCTACTCATAGCTTGGCAGTGGCAGTGTGTTGCTGCTGCTGAGAGGACAGATCAGTGGCTACTGCCGTCCTCCTAGATGCTGGCTGTATCTCTGAACTTCTGGGGTGTCCTGACACTTCCTCCCCTTGCACCTCTTTCCCTGTTGCACAAAGGAGAGGCACGCAGGCTGCTGCTAATGCCAAAGGAAAGGGAAGATGGCAAGTGCTCGTGACGGATGGGTAGGTGCAAAAATGAAGGAAACAGCAACAGGAGCACAAATCCAGCCCCTGCAATTGCCGGTTTTGGACTGCACCAGTGTGTGGCTGTGTAGATCTCATATGCCCGAGAGATATTAGCACACACTAACACAGAAACAGCCACACATGAGAATCATTATCATCGTGTCTGAGGGAAGAGAGGTCACCCTTAGGTATAAAGCAATGGAGCCTAACATGAACCGCCCCCCCACCGCAAAA
>VYXH01002567.1:41243-62898 GCA_013397275.1 Burhinus bistriatus | reverse complement strand
GCCGTCCCCCCCCCCCAAAAAAAAAAAAAAAGAAAAAGTAGTACAAACAATGCACACCTTAAGTTGTTTAAAGCTTGCTTTTCAACTTGAAGTATAATTTAGCACTAAATAACTACAATAAGTTTGGAGATTTAAGTACTTCCTCTTCTGGAATGCAAATTCAAAGAAAAATATAAAGATCCATGTCATTCACACACATCAGATCTTGAGGGTTTTTTCATATGTATTTCCTTTCTGTCTAGCTCATTTTCCAGTGTAAATAGCTGCTCTAATCTTTCATTAATACAGTTTTGGATGATCCCCTGTTTCCTGCATCATGCATCACATCTCCAACTGTACATAATTTGAACACAAATTCATTAAATTCTTCAGCAGACATTTATACTTTCATCATTTTAACTTATCTACATTTTGAGAATTCACAGAAGAACCTTTTTTCTTAAAAAAAGGTTTTTAAACACCAAGAATTACTATGCATTAATATTGATTTATTTTTAATTCCCTTTTTTTTTTTTTTTACGAAGACAGTATGAAAAACATTTGTGAGGGTAAGCAAATAATTTAGGCTGAGCTACAAAAAGTATCTCATACAACCCTCTAGAGAGGGGGTGGGTTTTTTTCATACATTTGTAACAGAAGGAAAGGCAAATGTAGTAGAATGGTGATAACTTGTTATATTACAGTCTGTTCAGTTTAAACATAGTCATGGGATCAGGTCTCTTCAGTCAGAAGATGGAACAGAACTTTCGTATCCAGAGAAATGGAATAACCACTTAGCTAGCTGATATAAACGTAAACACCACACTGCCCTACCATACATTTTCAGTGTGAAGTATGCTACTACTCTGTCCTAAATTTATAAATTTTTGGAAGTGGGAGGGAATGAGGGAAACTGCAACATACAGCAAATCCACAATAAAAATACTTCAAAAGTAAAATTGCTATGTATATTAATGTTGTTCACATACCATCATTATTTGGTTGCTCACTGTGAAAATAACTCACAGTACAATAGCTAAACACTTTTCTATACACAATTTCAAAGCTGGATACAGGTAGGAATCTTCTTAGATTAAAAATTTAACTAGGAATGATATGGCTGATTTTTCATCTGAAATATCAATGCATAAATGTTATACTAAATGTGTGGTATAGGTAAAGTTTTCCTGTGTGTTTAAGAGGAATCTGAATGATTAAATAGTACCCTGCCTCAGATAAAAGGTGGTTATATTGCAGAATTTTACAGAATATTCTTTAGTGAATAATGCATCTAGATATTGTTCCTTGAATCCAAAAAACCAGTCATGCTCAGTAACCTGCAAAATACGTCTTAAAAGAATTGCAAATCTACAAAGTATCTTTAGTACTAAATAAATAGACCTTAAACATTGACATAATTATCCTCAAATGAAGAATCAGAATTTGTTTTGGTTTTCTCTTCTGTATTAGTAAATTCTGTAAAAGTGCTAGGCAGTTCCAGTTACCAACTACATAAGCTAGTACATAAACTGTTGCAGTAAGCATAGTTCAAAACAGATTTGAAGCAAAAAGCTACAGCTGAAATTAGACTTCTGAATTCTTTTCCACCTTATAATATATTCTGTGTAGAAATAATTTGGTTTAGGCTGATTGAATGCCCCATTACCAATTCACACTGCAGATGTATTTTGCAACAGAGTCTGCAGAAGTGTTGCATGCTGTTGAATGCAAAGTGATGTTACAGGCTTTAAGACATTTAAATTGGAATATAATATCACAGATACAGAGTTTAATCTCAGATTTCAAGACTACATTTCTTTCCATATTCACTTAAATGTCCTGCTCTCCCTCCAAAAAAAAGAAGGAAGAAAAAAGAAAGAAACTAGGATCTTGATTATCTTCTAGTGAAAATAAATTATTAAGACAATGACCACAAATGCAAAAAATTGCATACCACTTCTGGAGATTTTTCCATTTTTGGACACACTGGTCCTCATCAGTCCAAGGAAATTCATAGAAAAATTGGGCCCACCACCCATGTGTGACAGTGTCAAACATCAAGCAACTATCACAGACCCATTGATTACTGTTGCCTAGAAGAATACTTGGGAGGATGTAAAGGAAATGTAAGACAAACTCTGCTGTTTTTCCTGGGGAATCAATGCTTAACATAGAGAAAAAAAATATATTGCAGTCTCACAGCTCTAACCAAAACATGAGACGTTCAGCAATTCAAAGATTTTGTTGTTAGTTACCATTTTCCAGAACATGCCAAAGTCTTTTCATGTTATAGATGCTAGTCAGCCAACCCTCAAAAAAAAATGTCTTATTGACACACCATAGTGCTAGTAGTAAGTCCAATTTAGATAATAGCTAGGCAATCATGAACATTCAACAGTTATGTGCCATGTAGCCCAAAAAAAGTATACTGTATACTACATAAGGCAGACTTTAATTATCCTAAAAAGAGTATGTGTCAATTGAAATTAGTCACTTTTTAGAGGATGTAGGGAAAAAAAAAAGATTTGAGAAAAAAAGTAAAATCAGGTGAGTACTAAAAAACCCCTTCTAACAATGTATCATCAAAGTTGACATAAAATATTGGTGTTCAGATAATCAGTAGTTTATTTTTTTGTAAAAATTTAAGTTAATTTAAGTAAAAAGTATTTTAAACAATATTTTAAAGCATTCCTACACTTAAGACATTCCTACATTTAAAGCTTCTTGCTGTTAAGAAAAAAGCTCAAATCATTTTTCATTCGTATGTTTAAATATATAGGATTTCATCCTACTGTAGATATTTGTCCATGGTTTTGTTGAGTGCTGTGTATTTTCTTACTTACCATATGTAAGCTGTAGAATTAAAATCAGTGTATTGTATAAAGAAAATAAAGGTGACTCTGAATGAAAGTGCACAGATGTTACTATAGATCCATATGATTAATTTGTGCAATCTATACTTAACCTGCATATTTTGTTTTTTGCTTTTTTTTTTATAAACACATGTAACTAAGTCAGTGGTAAGTGGATTCGGTAAATAAAATGAGATTCATTCTTCTATGCTTACCTTTTATTTTTGAAGTTGACAATAGAAAATTAACTATTTCCCAAACTTGTTTTTATGTGATATGAAGATTTCTGTTACGCTGATTTCCTGAGGAAAAGATTTAGAGCAAAAACATAGAGGTGCAATAAACTAGGCCTGATCTGGAATAAGTGAACCAGATGTAAAGAACCAGAGGTCATAACGTTCATCTGTGTTAGACTGAAAAAAATTCTGCAAAGAAATCTAGGATACCTAGTGTATATTACTCCTTTAGGGGAGGGACAACAGGTATTATCCTCTTCCATTTCTTTCAGTTTATGTAATGTCAGTTGCCTTCCTCCCTTTCACTTCAGTATGTAATACATGTATGTATGCACTGCAATACAAGAGGAGAAAGAAAGAAAATAATTCTAAATATAAATTCAAAATATTTCTCACAAGGGTGTACTCTTCTGTGTCAGTAACACAACATATTTCTAAATTTGTCTGAATTTGACTTAAGAAAAATCATATAGTAGTTCTAAAACACAAGAAAGAGAATATCACCACCATCTATGTCAGACTAAATGACACTACAGCTCACTTCAGTACTTTATGAAAGTGTGTAACACAACATGAGATAACAAAATGTTTCTGTTTCTTTCTCCAAAACCCAATCCTACTTAAAGGGGTGAAGAACGGTCAATCAAAATATCAGTATGTTGATAAAATGAGAGGGCGTTTTGTGGTTTTGCTTGCTATTTCTATGGCCTTTTATCTTTCCCTTTACTTGTTGGAATGCAGGTACTTGTACAGACTAATTAATCAGAAGAGTTAATGGTTATATTAATATGTAAGGCACTTTTGTCAGGAAGAAAAATAAACTTAAATATTTTTAATGTAAATAATTGATTAGAAATAAAATAACAAAAAAAGAAACTAAATTGGCGAATACCATTAAAATACTTTCCAGTATTAGATGCTCACAAATAGAAATTAAAGTATTTTAAGAATACTTTCACATTCCAGGTTTCCTTTGTGCTAGGTTAAAATTATCTAAACAGGACTAGCCAAGTAAAATTAAAACTTTACATTTGGCTAGTGACCCCTACAATAACTGAAGGTTTCTGTATGAAATAAGTGCTGGGCTCCTGGGGCTTTTATAGGCAATAAGAGAGAGTAGCACTTTGTTTTCTTAGAAAACAATAAAAGTAAAAATATAATTGAAATTATCATGCTTCTAAATTCTTTCCTTCAGTATCTCAGTAGTTTGTCCAAATCTCTCATTCCATTATATTTCATCATCAAGAAAAAAAGAGATTATGATAAATATGATCTAAGCAATACTGATGAACTTTTAAGTACAGAGCAGTAGATAAGAAAAGCCTTGAGCTTTCCATGAAAATGCACAACTCTAGGAGCTGCTATCTAGGGAAGCCACCAAATTTTCAATTAAATCAAAGGAGTTCACAACATTCTACTCTATTCAGAACAACGAAAAGGGCTCTCACAGGAGACAGCCATTTACTCAGCCCAGTTTATCACTTAAGAAATCATTCGTAATCCAATCCACACTCAAATTATTCCTTGATGAATCACATCATGTCTTAGCCAACTTAGATGCTGGCAGAAAGCCCTTTCGAGAAGTTGAGTACATTTCGTCACCTCACATCCTGTTCTCGCACTATCATCCTTTACAATGTGAAGGATAAGAATGTCAGCCTGGATAGGGCAGAGGAGAGAGATATGGTTTCTCACAGAAAGGTAATGTAGGCAGTTGCCCATACACGGTTCCAAAGAGAAACAATACAGATAATGTCTTTGAGGGAGACACCAGAATTTTAATGGAGCCATAGTCTTTCCAAGGATCATTATCAAATATTCCAGATTTCCTTACATGTCCCCTGGGGTGCATGTACATGGCAGAGGGAGAAATACAATAACAGGTTATGAAAACAAAACGAAGATCAAAAAAATTACCTTCGCAGTCCTACTTTGCCTTTGATCCTAAGAGAAGCGCATACCTTGCCTTCTTTATGCATAATAATTGTGCATTTAAGGACCTTTTTCATACAGATATATCAGAAGTTCAAAGGATGTTGATGTAGTCCTCATTTTCCAGGTGAGAAATGGAGGCAGAGACATTAAGCCATTTATTGTTAAAAGAGTAATAGAGCAGAACATCCTAAAAATTAGAACTTAAGTTTTCTGATTTCATTTTTTTAATGGCTGATGTGTACATTACCATCAGCAACAAATCTCACTTTACATGTTTGTCTTATTTCCTCCTGTAAACTAACATTTTTTTTAATATCATCTCCCAAATGATAAGGTTTAACTATGGGCCACACTGCTGCAGAAACCTTATTTCATTTACTGAGAGGTTCAGTATATATTAGGCCTTTAGTTTAGTGACATCTACAGAGGCCTTCAGTTTAGTGACATCTGCAGACGTCATCATGGTTTCCTTCTGCATTGTACACCACCAACATGACATGGAAGCTAGCACCCTTGCTATCCTGATGTCAAGGCAGTTTGGGGAAGTATTGGGGCAACTTAAATATTTTTTTACCTAGTGAGTCTGTGTACAGTCTTAGTTTACATTATACACAGAAGCTGCCAGAGATTTAAGTGTCATTATTTTGAATGGTTGCCATTCAAGATTTCTAATTTTGATGGAGAGTCTGTGTTTTCTTTGCTCATAGTTTTACATTCTGTCCTGTTAAAAGGATTCAGTCAGCAGAGAGTAAGACAGCTGGCTTGCTTCTGTTAATCCTCCTTGCAGGGTCAGCAAGGCTTTTCCACAAGAAGCCTGGTCACCCTGAAGACTTTTCTACCATGCAGGATACCATTGTACTGGATCGTGAGTACAGCCTGAGCATAGCCAACCTACATGATCTGAAAGGTTTTCTGAGGGCCTGATTGCAGAAAATAATGCTCAAGAGCAGTGTCTGGGAAGCTGTGTGCATCTCACATGAGAAAGCAGGAATAGTAGGAGTAGCAGTGTAAGTCTTGACTTCATGAGGAGCCCAGAGTTCTCTGGGGATCCAAGCATTGACACAGAAATTGAGGCAGTTTGGTTTGCATCAAGACTACCATCTTTCTGAGGAAAGATGTTGTCTGCATTGTTTATAAATAGTCAACTATTAACAAATAATTTGCACTATGAAAAAAAAACCTTCATTTTCCATTTCTATTTTTTCCCTCAAGTGTACATTTAAAAAATATCTTGCCACTATTCTGGCAAGAGGGCAGCAATACAGAATCATAGAATGGTTTAGGTTGGAAGGAACCTTAAAGATCATCTAGTTCCAACCCCCCTGCCATGGGCAAGGACACCTCCCACTAGACCTGATTGCTCAAAGCCCCATCCAACCTGGCCTTGAACACTTCCAGGGATGGGGCCTCCACAACTTCTCTGGGCAACCTGTTCCAGTGCCTCACCACCCTCAGAGTGAAAAATTTCTTCATAATATCTGTTCTAAATCTACCCTCTTCCAGTTTGAAGCTGTTATCCTTTGTCCTGTCACTACCTGCCCTTGTAAAAAGTCCCTCCCCAGCTTTCTTGTAGGCCCCTTTCAGATACGGGAAGGCTGCTTTAAGGTCTCCCTAGAGCCTTCTTTCCTCTGGGCTGAACAACCCCAACTCTCTCAGCCTGTCTTCTTAGCAGAGGTGCTCTAGTCCTCTGATCATCTTCGTGGCCCTCGTCTGGACTCACCTCCAACAGTTCCATGTCCTTCTTATGTTGGAGGCTCCAGAGCTGGACACAGTATTCCAGGTGGCGTCTCACGAGAGCAAAGTAGAGGGGGAGAATCACCTCCCTCGACCTGCTGGCCACGCTTCTTTTGATGCAGCCCAGGATGCGGTTGGCCTTCTGGGCTGCAAGTGCACATTGTTGGCTCGTGTTGAGCTTCTCATCCACCAACACCCGCAAGTCCCTCTCCTCAGGGCTGCTCTTGAACCATCCTCCCACCAGAGCACCTTCCTCCAAGTGCCTGTATTCTTGGGAATAAAACTACTTAACCTGGTTATATATAACAGTTATAACATGATAAAAATTACCTAACATGATAATACAGTAAGGTTTTTGTGCTTTAAAGGTTCATTAGTATTCTGGTTTGTTTCAACAATTCTCATTTGAGGAAGAATTAAGATTTTGCTTTCATGAAAGAGGATTACTTATGAGCTAGAGAGAAAGTACTAGCACTGTCTCAGAACATTACACCTGTGATTGACATACGCCTTCACTGAACTAAAGAAGTTTTTTTGCCAGTATAAAGTCCATTCTAGTGCGTATTAACGAGTTGGATTTTTCTTTTTTTGTAACTCAGTTGCCTGATCACTTGCAAATCTTTATTGTATAGCTAATTTTGCTCTTCCCAGTTAGTGTTTTCATATATTAGAAGATGATATAAGATGTCCAAGAGTGTAAAGCAAATTGTAGACATGGCACCACTTAACATTACTTATCAAATGTTTCTTCACAGATATAAATTAAAACAATATATTATCTGTCCAAAGGGACACTTACTGTATCACTCAACCAAATATTTTCAGTACTTGTTTGCATGAAAAAAACCTGTATTTTCTCTCCAACTTGGACCACATGCAAAAAATATTAGCTATTTTCATTCTATGAATAAATATTATAACTAATATAAAACATTTTGGAAAGGCAGCAGTTGTGTGCGCCAATGAAAATGAAATTGGATTAACACAGTTAGCTACTTCCCGCAGACAGCGACTTAGATCTGACTACACCATCATGAAAATTTTTTATTAGCAAATTTGACAGGGAAAAAATTCGCTTCACTTTTTGCATCTGCAAGAATTCATGCTTTGATGGACCTTTTGTTATGGAAGTCTGTTAACAGATTTTGCACATGAACAGTGACAAAACAGGGGAAAAAAGAATGTCAAGTATGTTACACAGTTCAGGTAATATTTAAAAAAAACAGACTTAGTTGAGTGGAAGAAATATTAATTTTGTATTTTAGGAAGTAGGTTCAATTGTCTCATATAATTTTCACATTTTTTACTAACAATTTCAAATCATGTTTGACCTGCTAAAACTGCCTGATTTATCTTCCTCCTGAATCAGGAAGAAATAGCATTTCCTTCGTATAAAGTAGCCCATAAAATGTATAACTTCAAAAAGCAGCAGCATAGAAGAGTCTGTGATCTGGGCCAAAACAGATATTGATGGATTTCCCACATTTCCCATGCCATTTTATACACCAATTGCTCGGGTTATCAATACCTCATTTCCCCAGAGATTATGCAGTTTTCCATTATCCTCTGCTTGGCCTTCTAAGTCAAACCACAAATCAACCATGTACACCTATTCATGAACACAGAAAACTGTTATAAAGATCTGCACATGCAACTGTTTCTCAGCTACCGATCCCCTATAACATCACTCAGCAGAGAAAGATTTGGCTTGTTCCAGCTACAGTCCTTTAAGTTGACAAAGAAAAAGAAAGTACTACTTGAAAACTAGCATACAACGCAAGTCAAATCTAAGTGTGTAAACTTCACTTTTACATTTACTTATGTGCTCAAACCTATTTTCCTTTGCTTTACAATAGTGCTTAAGTATGACTAATCTGATTGTATAAAGTAGGTATTCCCAACTATCAGCCTGAGATTTTTCCCTCAAAAATGACCTCATGGTCATAGTAAGTACCTGTCATAAATTATAGTATTCTGTTGATTGTTACTGAATCAGGTAGAGTGGCTGTTGTGTGAGGAGATGTGGTATCTGTGACATTTTAAAGTTATGTCAAGGACACCTCAGAACAGATAGACATTTCTTTCATTCAAGTATAAATCCAGCACATTTAACTTTATTTACAGCAGAACAAAAGCACATGCTTTTTTCTCCGTACCTACCAAGTTGTATTGTGTTAATAATTTAGTCTCTTGATTGTATTAAAGACTCACCCTTACAATGTTGGAAGGACATTGTGAAGCTTTAGTTGCTGTTACCTTCTTTCTACTTCCAATCAGTTAAAATGAAAAGTATTTTGTGGGAATTATTGCTGTTGTAATACACACAGGAACTTCTGGAATTGAACCTACAGGAATACTGAGAATGAAAAAGCATTAAAAGAGGAGTATCACAAAACTTCAAGCCATCATAAAGCAGAGAAATGTAACTTATCCCACTTCCACTAGACTATGATTTCTCATGACATCTAGATGATCTGTCTGTAAGGCAGGTCATACTGTACTAGTAGGTATAAGTATTTCTCTCATAATTTTATATTCTTATTATATGAAAAATCTATTGAGCACCAATAAAACACTGATATTGGAAAAGGGAAACTCTACAGTCTTATTTCCCCTCTCATTTTTCTTTTATTGTCACCTTTCACATAACTGTGTTTCCCATTTATATTCTCTCTCTTCCCTGCTTTGTTCTCATTTCCTGTTTGTTGGCCCCTAACGTACTTTGATCAACCGTGCTGTTGTGAAACTTCAAAATATTTGTAAAGACCAGTTGAAAGAAAAACAGATGTTCAAAATCTCACTCATAAACAGACAAATTAAGACAGTGTTCATGATTGTTTCTCTGTAATATTTTCCTTTGAGGCATTTTCTATGGTTTGCAAACACCAGATCAATTATGAGGATGAAGTATCACAAACTCTCATGCAAGCATCCACTAAAGACACAGCATATTCATCCAGACAAAATTCATCAAAATGTTTTCTTTGATGAAAACCCTGGAGAAACATCTTGAAGACACGAAACCTGCGAGAAAATAACACTGAGCACCCAAACATGTAAAAAGATTGTGGTGGAAATGCTAATTATGAGAAGTTATAGAATGCTCGTTTCAGTACCCTAGCCAAACTCCAATTTGAGTTTTATGCCACCTAAATCCATTGGTTGCACAAATGAAAAACAAAACAAATAAAATTTGTTTAGAACTACAGTTTAAAACTTTAAAAGAAAGTATAAACAGATTTTTTACCCTCTACTTTCGAACTGAACACTGACTTAGCTGCATGTTATTAATAATAAGCTTCAGCCTTTGACAGTGGAAAATGACAGATGCTTCAGAAGATGAAACACAGCCTGTCAGCTCAATGTAAATAAATAACACAAAACACAAAAAACCTGGGATTTTTTCTTTTCTTCGTTGAGATGTAATTACTGATATTTAGATTATGCAACATTACTGCTTTCTTGAAGTTTTTTTTTAAAAGCTCAAAATCATACTCTTACTGCCCATGCACATTAGGAGACAGAATTTTTAAAAACATACATTCTTCATCAGTTTTGATAAAAGTGGAAGAAGTGGCAACCCAAGTTCTTTTATTGTAGGAGGCTATCTTATACCTGTGCAACCGCCCAGTCTACCTTAGCTCTTCCTAAAGTAAACGGGACCTCTTTAGTTGGAAGGACTCTTGTTATCTAAGTAGAAAATGATGGGTAGCTGTACTGAGAATTAAAAACTGAGTACTGCAAGACTATCTCTATAACTTGGCTGAAACTGAAGTTATATATCCCTGGATTGTATTTTTTTAAAAACATTTCTATTTCTCTGCACTCACATATTTTCTTTCATTCAGTACAGAGCTAACAGAATTCATAACTCAAAAATAAACCCCAGAAAGTAGCTAAGAAGAAACAGATACTAATTTTTTTTTTTTAAATTTCCTTGACACCATATCCATCTTCTTTCTCAATCTGTTTTAAAATCTGATACTAACTGCACTTCATCATGTTTTTCCTGTGTCCTCTGTTTGAAGGAGGGAGATAAACATGTCTCCAGATTCCTCAAAGTATTCCCCCAAGTGATTTTCCTTAAAAAGAAATGAAACCATTGGGAATCTTTACAGGCACAGTTACAACTAGTAGCCCTCACATAGCACAAAAAAGCAAAGACAACACAGTAAAGGAGCTGCAGACTAAGCGAAAGCCTAATTAGCAGAACTAGCCAAGACTACAGCTTAGTTTTCACAAGCTTTCCCTTTACTCCTTCCCCGTAACACTGCTAGCTTACACATCTGATGATTTGGCCCTGGTACCACCCCAAATTCTGTGCAGCCACAGCTGTGTGGTGAACTCTCAGCAGCCCACTCATCTACTTCACCATGTGGACTTACAAGAGCTGTACTGGTACGACCAATCTGGTGATGGGAACACATGGCTGTGGTGCATAGGCAGACACTGCAATTGAAACAAATAGTTGTGAAATTATGCCCTAAAAGAATGACCAAATAATACCTAACCTACAGTAGGAGGTTAGCTGTTAGTTGCCTTATATCTGACAACAATCTCCCCCAAAATTACTGCAACAAGCTCACTCACTCTGTGGAAACCTTATTAACTGCTACACACACACAAAAATATATGAAACTTACAGACAAATAGTTCAATAGTACATACTTAGTGAGGAGAATCCAGATCCATGAATCGCCAGAAATGAGAAGGAAATAGAGAAGGAAGAGGAAAAAGGAAACAACATCTTAACTACTCTCCTTTTTTCAGCTTAGACTTATCTTTTCATGATAAAAAAGTTTCAATGGACTATTTCAGCAAAATTAGGTTCTTAGAAAAATTTGAAAAACAACAGGCAAGTAAGTAGGAATCGATCTTTTATGGATTGTGACAGAGGAACTTGCCTACCTGCTTTCCCTCTCTTGTTTATAATCTAATATCTGGAGTATGGCCCTAAGGGAACAACATATACTAGGATTTATTAATACTCCCTCTTACATTTTTATTAAGTAACCATTTAGATTACAAAAATGATGGAAACAGACACAATGGTCCTTTTTTTTTTTCCTTAAAATAATTTAATTCTTTTGTCTTTGAACTCCCACAGGAAATTTGTCTATTGACTTCAATGGGAATAGAAGTAAACCACAAACCCATGATGGTACTCTGATTTTAGTCCCTTGACACACCAAACACTGACATGTGAGGACAAAAAAAGAACTAAATTCTTTTTTTAAAGCAAGAAAACATGTAGGAAACCATATATTCTTTCTTTATCTCAGTAGTAAACAAAAGTCAATCAAATGGTTTAGCACTGCTGTAGTCAGCTTAAATTAAAAGCAAAAGCTCGATATACCAATAAAAGTAATATCCCCAAATCAAGTAGCAACACATTGCCTTTATCAAATTATTCAATCAGAATAGGAACTATTATCTTGAACCAAAAAATGAGCCCATGAACTACTGCTCAACAGTTGACTGTACCTACACCTACCTCAGCTGGAGCTAGTTCTGCGTCACAGTTGACTGCAATAATTAAATAGTCACAACAGAAAAAATAGCAAGTGCAGCTCTATAGCAGAAGAGGCATGGAGTGGAAGATAGGCATTTTGTATTGTAAATTCTATTAAGTTAACCAGTTTCCCTGTATGTGTAAATCTAACACGCTTAGTATGGGGAGACACAAAAAAGGTTTATGAGCTACTTTGTTTTGCTTAATGTCATAAGGTCTCTTATGAGTAAAGTTCCTCAAGTTCTGCACAGTCACTGGAGAGTGTTAGGTACTTTAAAATGGCAGCTCTAGAAATCCTTAGGTTGAACAGCAAGACACTTACAGTAGGTAAAAGGAAAACTGTAAGCATAAAGCTCTATCAGTTTGTATGATGGAGATTTTCTCTGAGGCATAAGCAACTCTATCAAGGATTTGGAAGCCTTTCCTGTAACAGCTCCTTCAAAGAACTGTGGAGGGCTGTTTTCTAGGAAAACACAATTGCAGGAAGAAGCAGCTGATATTTCTGTGCTTACTACTTAGGATCCTCAAGCAGACACCTTCTAATTTCTCCGTTAAAATGAAGCAATTCAAATTCCATTCCCCAAAATTTTCTTCCTTAGTAGGTAGTTCAGCTTGTCCAAAATGAATTTACTTTCCATCTTTGTTTATAAAGTGATATAGAAATAATACAATTTCCTTGAGCAAGAGGAAGAGAGAGAAAGAATGATTTGATGTATACATATGTAGGTATGTGTATCTAGCATCCTGTATCCCTGTGGCTAACATCCACTCAAAAAAAAAGTGGTTTTTTTCTAGATAAAAACAAATCTACGATTTGCTTTTTTAATTATTAAACTAATCATAAGCGATCAAAAAAATAGTAATAATAAAAAAAGAAGGACTAGTACCCATACTAGCTCCTCATTTAGTTCTGTTTTAAAAGAAAAATCTGCAACTGACTGCCAGACTGGGTTTCTTAAGCCATATGCTTGTCTGTTAGATCAAGATTCTGTAAAGATTTACATGAAAAATGCCTAGTTCCTGGATTCTGGGTTAGTCACAGATCAGAAAAAGAGCTGTCCCGTCCTGGCAGTCCTGGCTGTACTCATCAGACAGGCTTGTTTCCTGAGAGCTTGAAAGTAAATTATGACATTGCACAGTGAGAATGAAAAAAACTCTGAAAAGGATTGTGTAACTGTATTTTTGTACTCAAGTGCCTCAGCTCCACCTAAGACTTTCATTCTGCTCTTTTTATTTCATTCTGCTTAGTAAATATCAAGTGTTCAAGAGTCTGATTCTTCTTCATCATGTTCTAAGGCTTCATTATACTGTCTTGCAGTCAGAGCATCTGATCTGACATGAGTGTTGCCAGATAATTCTTGAAAGGAAACTTTATTTGAAATATAAAAAATATTTACTTTTCAGGATGGGTTTTATTCTGATATTCTTCTCTGTGCTGAGAACATTAAAAATACAATTGTTTTTTATTTCTTTTCCTCAATAAAAGTTCACATCTGCTTTCCTCAAACAGTATTCCTGAGTATTTCAGTATTTCCTCAGTATTTCAGTCCTTTGCTCTATTGAGTATGTTCAGCACCTTTATAATACCCCTCTTTTTCTTTTTTTTTTTTTTTTTCTTTAAGACAAAACTAGTATTTTACCATGCGGTATACTTTACAGATGTTCTTAACGTTGTACCAGTGACTTGTGTTCCTAAGGCACCTAAGGTTACAACCGTGGGCAAAATTATTAGAATTTTCTGAAGTTTTGCTTATTCTACTCATTTCTGAATGCTTGTTTTATCTACCAATATTTAGCCTATCTATGCCTATCAAAAACACATTACAGAAAAACCAGGAGATAGGCTCTGCTCTTTAGAAGATCATAAACCATGATACTGTCTAAGTAATCTTCCTTTATTTTGAAGAGGATTTGTTACTTTCTCAACAATTTATAGTTGGAATGGCATGGAGCTATCCAGATTTGTATTGCTGAAGTGTACAAAAAAGTAGTCCTGATAAATGAACCAAAAGTAACTGTGAAACTTCATAAACTAGCTTCCCTGTACAGATAATTCTAATTTTATGTGGCTTACACCAAATAAACTCTGTGTATTGTAGTTTAAAATTCTGCTGGCTATTGCTTGGGATAACCTTAATTCTGTGCAGTAAGTGGGTGATACAACCACCTGAAATTCATGTACATTAAACCTCTTGGCTACAGCACACAATGATTCAGTCTTTAAGCTATTATGTCTGGCAGATAGCTCCCCAAACTACATCAGGGAAAGGATTATAATATAATACAATACCAACTACATGAGTAAAAACCCTGAGTCTTTTCCATAGCACTGTACTTCAGGTGTTCTTCATAGATGAGTTTTTTCCCTTTTGCTACTTGGAATCATTATTTTTTCTTTGAATTTTTTTACAAGAACTGATAGTCATTTATCAGAAACTGGCCCCAGTAATGATGTACCAGTAGCAAGACTTCTTTCTTTGCCTCCAGCAATCCCTCAAGTACCATACTTTTAAAGTTTAAGATTCATTATACTTATATAATTCCTATAATAAGATATTGTACCAACATAAATGAAGTAATAATATGCACAGTTTTACATCTTAGGCAGAGGCGTTCGACAGAATTCTCAGTTCTGCCCCAAATATCCTGTGCTTTTCTGCTTTACATGCAAACACAGTCACTTATTATCTATGCTACAAAATAATGACTCTGAAGAGGGGGGGCAGTTGTATCTGGATTGGTCTTGAAGACATGAAAACGTGAAGAAACATGGTATAGTGAACTGCTAGTGCTTGGTTTCCTCTAGAGATAATAACATTGCTTTTCTTGGTTTGGAATCAGAATTATATTGATCAAAGATGCTCATAAATCAACATAAGCTGTTTTTTCATTGACACTACTTCTACTCTGCAAACTGTAAGCAACTTTTAAGAAGTTACCACCCAAAAAGAAATTTACCCAAATCCAAACTTTGCCACAAAAAATGTGCACCTGTTCAGCTGTAATTTATAGTAACTCTCTAAAATCACACTGCTTTTACATACAAGACCATGAGTAACTTGACAACATGCATTCTGTGTCAAATTAAAATTGTTAATGTAATTTAATTAAATTACTCTCAATTCGTAGTCATAATATGAGCAAAAGCAAAAAATATTGAACTATTAACATGACTCAAAAAAAGAAAAAAAAAGAAGCATTGTATAACACTGAGTCATCTGAGATATCCTCCACATTCAATAAGATAGAGTGAACTTTTACAGCTGGAACGTTAATATACTTTAATAAAATAACATTTTCAATAAATGAAAAAGTATTTCTAAAATAAGGTTTTAGTCTTAGTCTAAATTTTATCTTCTCTTTTTCTCTCATGGTATCTGATTTTAAAGGCAAAAAAAAAGATTTCCAATAAATAATGTATGTGCTTCAAAATAAAAACCAAATAAAACACATAACAGTATGTGAATTTTTCGTTGGTATTCATATAGATAAATTCAATATTCATTGCACTGTAATGTGCCATCCTCAAATAAATGCTCATAAGGTTCTCAGAGCATACTGTCTTCCTTCAGTCCACTTGATTAATTCTTCACCATTTTGCTTTATGATGCTCATTTTAGAGAAAAAAAAAGTTTTCTAGTAATATTATCCCTGGATAACAAAACAAGTATCTCAGATAAAATGCAGACATGTCTATAAACCCCCCTACTCCCTATGTCACAGAAAACAATATTCTAGAAATATTATAGCCTTTTTTTGCCATTTTAATTTTTTTTTTTTCTTTTCACTAAATGACCTGGCTAAGACAGATTGCTTACAGCCATGAAGAGGCTTATATAGTACTGATGTCATATATGAAACAGATGCCTAGCTTTGACCTTATATTGTGATTATAACTGAACAGGAATCCGAGAAAGACTTTATTATGACATGAGGTCTGTCACAGTAAATGCTGCGCGTCCTGTTGGAAAGCATTCTAGTGACAGAAAGCTCCTGCTTCTGGTTTTGTAAAGCTGTAAGACACATGAACAGTATCCCAAATCTGCTTCTGAAGACCAGTTTTGCCTTTTACTGAATTTTGGATTAGTGACATAGTATGGGGATTAAGTAAAAGAGAGGGAGGGGGAAAGAATAAATTAATTAATGGCATGAATCAACTTATAATATAAACACAAAAATGTGGCAGCAATTTTGACAATGACCCATATGTTGGAGTGTTAATGTCAATAGGTAAATCACTGAGTACACAGGTGGCAGACATTATTTTATGTGCTACTCAATTTATATTTCCAATATATTTGATACTTTATATCAACAATGCAGTTTATTGTTTAGCTCTGTAATTTTCTTTTTTATATAAATCAAAAAGACATGGTTTCTGGCAATTGCTAATATGAAGTCATCATTAACTAGTATATTACCATAATCTGACTCACTCCTTTTGTGTTTGAAGAGTTCATTACATACTTAATGATCCTGACAAACTGCAGCTCTTGGTTTCCTCTGAAGGGAAGGGCAAGAATTAAGTTCCTGCATCTGATTTACATACTGGTATAGAGTAGAGTTATTTATCATAAAACAGCAATCATTTAAAATGGAAGGAGTTTGTAAAATTCCCTTTCCTACAGTATTCCAATAGTTTTAAAAATCCATTTCTATTTGGTTAGGTCTTTTTATTGTTAAAGGCATATTTTTTGGAAAACAAAATTAAAGACTGAACTTCAGCCAAATCCTAATTGAACTAAAGGAAGGAAAAATACTTTGCTTAAGATTCATGGTCCTTAAGTAGGCTTGGAACACAAAATGTAAGCTTACATAAATTAACCAGGCTTTCAGAATGTTCTATTAGGTATTAGAAATGTTATTTTATTTTTTACAGATCTGGGCTTCTTTAAGATTTTTATTTTTATTGTTTTAATAAACCAGGCCCACAGGACATTCAATTTCAGCAGAAGCAGGGAGATGAGGTTATCAATCTCTATTCATTGGTAGTGTTAGTGTAATACATAATATGAAGAATAATATGAATTCATAATGAATTTGCAATCACACCTAGTAGTGCTCTATTAGTATATAGTATTACAAATCAGGATCAATTCAATACAAGCACTTTTGAGATTCAAGGGAAAGGTAAAATTACTGTAAAGCCCAAAGGTCTTAATTTAGTAGTTACATGAATGTAAAGTTGTCTGTTGTTTATGTTCAGTGCTGCACATGAACTTATGCTGAACTCCTTGAAAACCAGACAGACTTTTGCAGATTGTTGCAGTCTCCGTGTGAGTAGTGAGGGGCACAATGTGTCAATATTCACTTTCTAATAACCATCCAAATCTTTTCTTATCTAAGTAAATTATGGAAGTATAATTAAATGAGTAAATATAATATCTAGTCATCTGTGCAACCCAACTATATGATCACCTGTCTCCTGTCATTACTCCCTATCATAATATCACTTCTGACATACTCATTCCTTACTTCAAACCACAAATATATCATAACTCTTTGTATTTTCTTTTGCATCTCTTGCCTGTGTTCCTGTAATCTATTTTCTGAACTTCTCCTTTTACCCAACTAGGATATCAACGCCGTTTAATATCAGTTTTTTCCTATTTTACCATGGATTCACTCATGGATTTCAGCTTCTTTTAAATATTACTCTGGAGTTATGGATGCTTGGAATATGCAATACCAATATTTTTAACACAGGGACACAACGACCTAAAATATATCATTACATTGGCTTCTGGAAGAAAATACTTCTCAGCTGGGGACAATTTTGGATTAGTACAAAACGTTATGTCAGGTCACTGAAAGATTTTCCCTTTCAGAAAGGGAAATGCAGATAAACGTTTTATCCACTAATTATAGTTTTGCATTTTGTTGGGGTTTTAGTTGGGGTTTTAGTTATTCTTTCACCAAGTGTTGCACCAGCCTGTCTTTTCCTAAGGGAATATTTATGACTAAAACCTGATAATACAAGAAAAATTAATTTTGTAATGACTATCACTTGATACAATCTCATTGAAGTATATACATGGAATTTTTATGTACTAGTATTTACTCTCCTATTTTATTGATTTCTTAATTCACTGTCAATTTAAATGCAAGTATAACAATTGATTTAGTTATTACAGGGATGTTTATTATGCATGAGACACATTTCATCTTGCTTTGGTCCTGATTGTTTAAGCTTTACATTTACCATTTCTGCTTCTGCAGAGCTTAAAATATATGATGTTATTTATTTGGAAAGTGTTTTATACATAAAAAAATTAGACAACCAAAGAGTATATACCCACCTTGCCAGTGGGTAAATAAAAAAACCTGGAAACCAGGCAATAAAATGCATTGAAAAATATTAAGAATCAAGTACTGCAGCACAAAGGAGTCACTGTAGTAGGTAGTTGATCTCATCACACCATAAATAACTTGCTGTGAGGAGCAGTAAGGAATATTAATCAACACAATCCAATTTACTGAAAACTATAAAAAATGTAATGCTCACATTTCACATATGGCTTGATATGTCACTGAAAAAAAAGATTCTTGTTCATTGCAATTTATTTTGGATTTCTTTTTTTTTTCTTTGATAGTATTTCATTAAGATTTTCTGAAGGGAAACTAAATGTGATATTGCGGCCATATACTTACCCAAAAGATTATTTTGGATTTTATTAGCCAATTAAATATTTTAACAGGATATTTTATTATAATAAAAACAAAACAAAACAAAACAAAACAAACCAGCAACAAAAAAATCA
Organism: Burhinus bistriatus; assembly: GCA_013397275.1. Taxonomy (NCBI): domain Eukaryota; kingdom Metazoa; phylum Chordata; class Aves; order Charadriiformes; family Burhinidae; genus Burhinus; species Burhinus bistriatus. The sequence continues at coordinate 43,889 of VYXH01002567.1, read as the reverse complement.
CCAAACCCTTTGTAACTATCTTACCACCCACATACACTATTAATAAAAAGGCAGTGGAAAGCTTTTGTAAGTATCAATTAAAGGTAAGATTTTATAATGATTTTGAAGAATTCATTAATTGTATTTGTATCATTTAACTGCAACATAACAGATATGTTAATGAACAATTAAAGAAAACATGCTCTAATTGCAGCTACTGGGACTAACATTCAAGCTAATGAAAAAATAATCCATGTACTGTGGAATTTTTCCGTTAAAGCTATAGAGTCTTAAATTAAATTTTTAGACCAACTACAGCACGGTAAATCCTTGCATATTTCAATATTAACGTATATATTATGTATGTATGCATAAAAAGTCTAAACCTGATAGATTATGCTTATCATTTGTTTAATTTCTTTTATGAGAAGTGAAACCTGGTGATTTCATGTTCTGCTTCTGGTCACAGCGTATGCCTGATCTCTGACCGAACTGGCAGACAACTAGAAGAGTGTAAGAACTTTTCATCCTTGCATGTCCTGCTTAAGAGCCATGCATAGTCTATTTGAAAATCTACTGACTTGCTTTAGAATTGACTCTAACACAAAGGGTACACATGAATAGCTGACATAATTATTGCTATACCCTCCCTATAGACCACTCAGAATATTTGAAGCGCAAAGCGAACTAAGCCCAGTCCATATGATATTAACATTGATAGTAAGAGGCCACAGCCTTTGCCCTGGGTTGGCAAAGCAGAGGCTTGTCAGGCTTACTTTGTCTCAACTTGTGTTGACCCTTCTAGAGCTTTATTTTCACTTTGCTTAGCTCTAGGAATATTTTTTTTTTTTCAATTGACAAAGTAGCTAGTTCTGATTTGGTTTATGATTTGTTTCATTTTTGCTTATTGTCATATGATATAACCATCCTTTTATACAAATACTTGTAGCAAGTACTTATTCTGTGCAGAATGCGTACAACTCTAGTATAGCGGTACAGTGTAGAGGAATGCAGCCCTGGTATAATAGTGAGGGCCTTGAAATTCGGAAGACAGGATACCATGTAAAAGTGCAGGCAAAGGGTGTAAAGAGAGGGGGCAAAGGCAGGCGTTGGAGGCCCCAGGGCTATAAAAACCCACCAAACGTCAGTTTAAGAAAAGCAGACCTAAAGCTAAGACTAACTGGTCTTGGGGTGAGCAAAGACAAGTATGTCAGATATGTAAAATTTACCATGTACAGAAAATCCAGGTGTAACACGAACCTGCAAAAGTACATTAGCAAATACGCAAAAGTGACCCAAACCGGATCCCTGGGGTGCAAAGAAATCACCAGCATCATCCCCCTGCTGGTGGTGCTGTACACCACAACCAAACTGAAGCTATCAACCCAAGGACCGGGAAGGGCTGTGGAAGGTTGAACGCAGCACCAGAAAAAGAGAGACACACTAGGAAGTGCATGTATGTCTATTCTAACTGTATTATTAGCACTGAGAACTGGAACAGTAGGATTCTTTATTTTTGTCTTTTTTTTTTTTTTCTTTTCTCTAATAATTAGATCTGGGCTAAAAAGAATTAATTGATTAGACTGAGATTTCTGTTATACCAGCAATACGTTATTTGCTTTACTAATAAAGTGTGTTTCCTTTTTGCCCACAACAAGATTTTGTATATAACAGTCCTGCACCTCTGAAATAGTTACAGAAACTCCAGACTAAGCGAACTTCAGAAAACTGAACCAATCTTTCTAATATGTGTGTTTTCTAAGTTATGTTTAGCTAGTAGCTCCATGTCCATCGTTAAAAAATGCCTTTCAAGTGTTCCCATCTTTGTCCCACTGGGTAACAAAGATTAACAGGGAGAAAAGAAAATGAGTTTACACAAACAGTCAGATACATCCCTGTTCACAACAGGTTTTAGCAATGGATTACTCTGACCCAGGATTAAAAATTAACTACTGTGAATGAAGTAAAAGTGAGCACAGGGATAAACAAAACCCAGTAATCTGCATATCCCAGCTTCTTAAGTTGTATTTAAAAACTGAAAATAACTGTAATCCAGGAATTCACAAAACAAATACTGGTGAATCTGGCCAGATGCACTCTCATTTTGCAAAAAAGCTTTCTCCTGTCCATAATAATAATATAGCAGGGCTTGTACGTTGTGGTGGTGGTGTGTTGGGGGGGGGTGGGGGTAAATGATTTATTATAGCTTATTACTCTTCTCTTAGTGTATTTTGTTCAATAATAGCTTTTTTCCTAATTAGTTCATTGTTACTTTTGCTGATATCTTAGGCTGCGACTCTTGTTTTTACCTTGATTCATCTCATGCAGGAATTAAAGATGCTAGCCTTAGGGACCAATACATATGGTATCCTCCCACTCTGCCACTTATAAAACTTAGCTAAGAGCTTTAGGTGCACTGCTGCTGCTTTTGCCTTTCCCTCTGGCTTTTTTAATTGCTCTTCCCTCTTGCACTACACAGTGAATAATAACACATGACCTTTTACTTGGTTCTGCTTCTACATTGTGTTTAGTGAAAGTTCTCCCAATTATGCAGACTTCTGCAGACAGATTGCAGTGCTGACATTTCTATGGAATACCATAATTTTTGCAATATTTTTGTTTCCAAAGGGAAAAAAAATTAGTAGTGTGAACTTCCCCCCCCCCGCA
>VYXH01002567.1:26316-41193 GCA_013397275.1 Burhinus bistriatus | reverse complement strand
CATAGCACTTCTTGCCATTTTTATCCAGCAAAACCAGAGGGGCATTAATCTGCTAACTTCACAGTGCAGTATCAAGCATTTTATCAGAAAGATTTGAAGCATATCCAAATTTAAGCTCAAGGACAAGGATACTAATTCAGAGAACTGTCATTTGCTGCTGCAGGCTATGGCTTTGTTTGCTTGACACCTTCCCTGTGTGTTTATTACCATACAGCTAAGTTGTGTTCCCAGCATGAGCAGACATCTTTCCAGTTCATTGATTTCAGAACTGTATCTGAACATGTTCATTCAACAAAGATAATCCCTGGACTCTACAATTTTCCCTTAGAATTTGATTCAATCACAGCAGAACAGCAATTGACCTCAGGGATAGTAGTGGTGCTAAAATTAAGTACAGTAATATATTTAAATGCTTTTGTTGTTGTTGTTCTACAAAATCAGGTGGTGAAACAACTAACAAGCATATCACTCAAGGTATTCTTATATAACATTATAAAAAGTTTCAGGCAGAAGAAAGTACTGAAATTAATATGACAACAGAAATTATTTTAAGTAAAATGCCAAACAGGCTATTTGAGGATACAAGTGAGGTGTGGTACAGTAAAAGAAAAAAATAAACTGCATGAAGTAGATAACTGTCAAGAACAATGAATTTTTGTCCATTCATAAAATATGCATGTCATATAACCTAGGCATGTCAAGGAATGCACACTAGTCACCATTTTTTTGATGAGACCAGATTGTCTGTCTTTGTCACAGTCACAGTTCATCCCTTCACTTTTGTTATAACTGGGGAGACAACTACTTAATGATACATTATTATTTTTTTCTGAATGTGAGTCTCTGTCATTCTTTAGCACATAAATTTTTTTTAATATATTTCACTAGGTTATTTTCCAGACTAAGGTTCTACCCAATAGTAGCATCTTTGGGACAATCAAATCAAAATTACTGGAAAGCATAACCTGTGAAGGGTGGGTTTCACTGACAATAAGACAGTAATAGCAGAAGGAATTCTATGCTCTTCTCCCACTGTAAAAGGAGATCAGGTTCGTGACCACCTGAGGAACTGGAACATACAGAAGTCTATAGGACCTGACGAGATGCATCCCAGAGTCCTGAGGGAATTGGCTGATGTAGCTGCCAAGCCACTCTCCATGATGTCTGAAAAGTCATGGCGGCCAGGTGAAGTCCCCGGGGAAACACTGCACTCATTTTTAAAAAGGATAGAAAGGAGGACCCTGGGAACTACGGACCTGTCAGCCTCACCTCTGTGCCTGGGAAGATCATGGAACCTAATCCTCCTAGAAGCTATGCTAAGGCACATGGAGGACAGGGAGGTGATTCGAGACAGCCAGCCTGGCTTCACCAAGGGCAACTCCTGCTTGACCAACCTAGTGGCCTTCTGTGATGGAGTGACTACATCAGTGGACAAGGGAAGAGCTATGGATGGCGTCTATCTGGATTTCTGTAAGGCCTTTGAGATGGTCCCCCACAACATCCTTCTCTCTAAACCAGAGAGATATGGATTTAATGGGTGGACTGTTCAGTGGATGAGGAATTGGCTGGATGGTCGCATCCAGAGGGCAGTGGTCACCGTTCAATGTCCAGATGGAGATAGGTGACAAGTGGTGTCCCTCAAGGGTCTGTATTGGGACCAATACAGTTTAATATCTTCATCAATTACATAGACAGTGGGATCAAGTGCACCTTCAGCAAGTTTGCAGACAACAGCAAGTTGAGTGGTGGGGCTGACACGCCTGAAGGACAGGATGCCATCCAGAGGGACCTGGACAAGCTTGAGAAGTGGATATGTGTGAACCTCATGAGGTTCAACAAAGCCAAGTGCAAAGTCCTACACCTGGGTTGGGGCAACCCCCAGTATCAATACAGGCTGGGGGGTGAAGGCATCGAGAGTAGCCCTGCTGAGAAGGACTTGGGGGTACTGGTGGATGAAAAGCTGGACACGAGCCAACAATGTGCACTTGCAGCCCAGAAAGCCAACCGCATCCTGGGCTGCATCAAAAGAAGCGCGGCCAGCAGGTCGAGGGAGGTGATTCTGCCCCTCTACTCATCTCTTGTGAGACCCCATCTGGAATACTGTGTCTGGCTCTGGAGCCCCCAACATAAGGAGGACATGGACCTGTTGGAGCGGGTCCAGAGGACGGCCACGAAGATGATCAGAGGGCTGAAGCACCTCTGCTATGAAGACAGGCTGAGAGAGTTTGGGTTGTTCAGCCTGCAGAAGAGAAGGCTCTGGAGAGACCTTATTGTGGTTTTAGTACTTAAAGGGGGTTTATAAGAAAGATGGGGACAGATTTTTTAGCAGGGCTTGTTAGAAGGGAACAAGGGGTAATGGTTTTAAACTAAAGGAGGTTAGATTTAGAGTAGATATAAGGAGGAAATTTTTTACGATGAGGGTGGTGAAACACTGAAACAGGTTTCCCAGAAAGGTGGTAGAATATTCCATCCCTGGAAATATTCCAGTTCAGGTTAGACGGGGCTCTGAGCTACCTGATCTAGTTGAAGATGTCCCTGCTCATTGCAGAGGGGTTAGACTAGATGACCTTTAAAGGTTCGCTCCAACCCAAACAATTCTATGATTCTATGATTTTATGGTTCTATGATTCTATGATTCCATGATTCTATGATTCCTGTGTCTGCCACACATGGAAGTTAGGATATTGAACAAGGTCATTTCATTTCTCAGTTCTGCAGTTCAATCAATTGCAAATGAGGATGATGCTTCATTATATTTACAAACTCTCTTAGATAATCAACACTTCTAAAATATTGTTGCTTGAATAAAAGTACTAAAGATTTCTGACAGACCTCCTCAGGTAATATTTGTGAAAATACAATAATATTTATTCTAATGTAACTGAAACATTACTTATTTTAGATTAATTACAGATGGACTTCGTTTTTTAAGGTTGAAAGAAAGCATGGTGTTTTGTAAAATCCAAACCATGAAATTATCTGAAGGAAGTAGAATGTATCCCATTTTGATACTTTGTATAAAGTATTTAGCAGAATTCCTCAATATTATTTCACAGTTCACATTCCCCAGCCATCTCATACTGATTCAGCGTCAGTTCTGAACACAATGTACTATTCTGTATTATTCTTAATGACCAAAATATAAGGGCAAAATGCATGTCATCAATAGGTTCCTGCAGCTGGACAAGTCACATTCTCAGATCACGCAATTTCCTTAGAAAAACAGGCCCAGATCCAAAAAAAGACCTTGGGATCTTCCTTGTTGGACATTGTAGTACCTAATTTTCAGACATCCTACTTCCATAAGTGAATTCCTATCATTACATCCTCAAGAATCTTCTGAATCGGCACTATAGGCTCCTTAAAATTATCATATGGATTATTAAATCACGTAAGGAGACACTACCATTACCATTTACTGATTTTTGTGGGATTTTGCTGCAGAGGTCATCACCACATGTAAAGACTTTACAAAAACAAAAATACATGTGATATAAATATGTTGTGGTAGTTGAAACATACATAGTGAAGCAGAGTGTATTTAATCAATTTTTTTGGCTTGTCAACAGCACTGATTAACAAATTTCTCTTCACTTCCAAGTATGAAAGTATGACTCAAAGAATCATCATAGAAAGTATTAACAGCTTTAAGAGAAGAAAATTATGCCATGTCACCAAATAAAATTTAATTCTGGTTCTATTTCATTTTAATCAAAGACCCACTGAGTTTTAAGTTTAAAATAAAAGGCAGCTGTGGGAAAACCTATAAAATGAAGACAGCTTATTTACAATAATCCAAGATACAAAAAACTGCTAGCAGAACATCAGAAATTACATCCCCATTGTCTATTGTAAAAAAAAAAAACAAAACCACAACAACACAAAAATAAACTCTGCAAAGACTGGAAATTTTGTTTTATTAAAACAATCAGGGCATCCCAGGTTGAATCTTTAACTTCCAGTGCCCCATAATGCACTCAGCATATAGCTTTGGCCATTAACTCTCATTGTCATTTACTTTTTCTACAAACAGGATATTGTTCACGCCCTCTAAATGTTGACCACAGTCAATATATATTACATATTGCATTGTTATTATGTCATTGAAAGTTACTGTTTTTACCAAGTAAGAAACATGTCAGGTAAAAACTTTGCAGTTGTTTCAGGGTCTGTGTAGCAGAGGTTTAAAGCCATCAGATAGAACTAGAGAATTTGTTTGGCTATGACCCTGGAATTAACATGGTGAGATATTCTTGCTCTGTAGTGTGACCACATATGCCATTATGATAACTCCTTATATAATAAAAACCATCAGAAGTATAAAAAGTTTGATTAAAGTTTTTGAACATTGAGTCTATATTTCTCAAATACCTCTGGCAGGAATCATTCTGCACATTCCCCAGAATAAAACAGACATATAACATCATTGAGAAGTTGTCGTGGTTTAACCCCAGCTAGCAGCAAGACCCGTGTAGCCGCTCGCTTACACCCCCCTCCTTTTCCCCCCCAAGAAGGGTGGGGAGAAGAGGGAAAAAAAGGAGGGGAAAGGGAGGAAAAAAACCTCCTGGGCTGACATAAAGACAGTTTAATAGAAACAACAACAGAAAAGGAAAGGTAACAATAATAATAATAATAATAACAACAACAACAATAACAATAATAACAATAATGACATGGGTCACTCTCCCTGCTTGGTGAATTGGCACCATTCTGAACAGTGATTGTGGATTCCTGCCCCCTGGCTAGCCCCCATTTATATACTGAGCGTGACGTCTATGGTATGGAATATTTCATTGGCCATTCCATCATTCTGTCTATGCTTCTATGGGGAAAAAAGTCCTTGAATAGTGTAAACATCACTTAGCAACAACCAAAAGGAATAGGTATTATTGCCATTCTTTTCACAGCAATCAATAAAAAGAAAATTAACTCTTTCCCAGCTGAAACCAGGGCAGAAGTATATCTTATTTTCACTAGAAACGCCAACTTAGAATTTGATTTCCATGTTAGAATGCCTGTTACATTGTCCCATTGGATTAAATGATTTTGAAATTAAGTGAATGCTGGAGGGTAAAAAAGCCGCAGGAACATTTATTCACCTCACCTCCTCTCTCTAGCACCATGAGGAGACAGCTAAAGTAATACATATTTTTAAATATACATGTACATTGCAAACATACGGGGAGGAGGGGAAATAGTCCCCCTATAAAATCTATTTTATAGTCTATTTCAGCCACCTTATTTCAAAGGGCAGTGCTCAGATCCTTTTGGAAATGCAATCTACTGCAAGGTAGCTGTTGATTACTGAAAATGAAAGTATCCAACCATGTAGTTTCTTTTAAAAAGTCTCAGCTGGACGATGCGTTGACAATATATCCACTCAAATTCACAGTAATTTTACAGGGAAACACTTACCTTTCCTCTAAGCATTGAGTTTTCAATCTGCTAGCATTTGTCATGATGTCAGGCAAGTCTAAAACGAGACAGCTATTACTTTTTTAGTATTGTATGCAAATATTCACGCTCTCTGTCTCCTCATACTGTGTGGATCATGATAAAACAGGTTTGAAAAGTTAAATCCAGAAGCCAGCCTGGCAGGCTGGCCAGGAAGGCAGAATCAGTCCTGCTGCAGTGTCCCTCACTGAGCTTTTCTTGAACTGCCACAGGGGTGAGCTCGTGGGAAAGGGGTTACAAACCTCACCCAGGTGTCACACCCTGATGTAGGTTCAACCGTGGCAGCGCTTGCCGTACAGCACTGGTGGGCGTGCATGTGTGTTTCCTTGCCACTCCCTACAGGCAATCTTTGATCCAATTACATTTCCACCTCTGCCAGCGTGTCATTTACTCACTTTTCATCTGTCTGTTAAAATCTGCGGATTCTGTTCTGCTTGCCATGTCAGATGCATGCTCCATCGCTGCTGGCTCTGGGGTTCCCACAGGGAGCTGGCAAGCCACTGGCACTGCTTTGTGCCAAGAAGGCACGCTGGCGAGAGGAGCCGGATGGGTGGCTGCACACCTTCGAAGGGGCCAAGAAGTGAATCATTCTATGATTCAAGTGGGATCCCCATTTGGATCTGTGTGAAGCCAGGGCATCAGGGCTGACCTGCCTCCTGTCAGGTCCCTGCTCTGCTTCCCGCACAGGGCTGCTGAGGTGTGGGAGAGAAGATGTGCAGGTCCCCATTGTGCAAGAAAGGAAGGCTCCTGCCCCCTTCTCTTGGGGTCCAATGCGACAGGAAAAGAAGAATATTAATTCTCATTGTGTTAACTACCTAGAGGAGTGCCGATCTCCTCCTCTCTGCTCTCCCATGGCTCTGTGTAGGTCAACTACTGTCATGTCCATGACCCCAATTTTGGAAAACACCCATTGATTTGCTCTGTAACCTACTGGTCTTCCAGACAGGGGCACAAGGTGGGAGCAAGACTCCAGGCTGCACCCTCTCCTTGAGGAGTGTTGGGTCTGACAAGCCACTGCTGGCACAGGGAGCACCAGCTATGTTTCTGTTGTGTGGCCTGGTGCTCCCCAAAGTGGTCCCCCCACAGCTGCAGAGATGGTGGTGGAAAGCAAAGAAAGGGGAAAGCAACCAGCTGAAAAGGCTCTGGGAGAGGTCACAGATAACTCTGTGGCAGATGCTGTCACACTAATTGCATTAAAACACTAAATCAAAACACAATGTGATATTTTGATTGGTTTTGTTTGTTTCTAGCAGCCAAAAAAGGTTATAATATTTATTAACATCAGCCTCCTGAAGACATCTGTTTAAGTGGTTACAGAATGGCAATGCAATGACCTTATTCTTTGCATTGGGGAAAAAAAAAGAAAAAGGACCTGTGAAATTGCTGAGTTTTTACCACGTATATAATTTGAGGAAAGTACCTCAGTATAGAAACGTCAGTAATAGAATATAAATCTGTAGTAGCCTTTATTTTTAGTTGGGATTTTTGAGAAATAACAGGTAATGAGCTTGATCTGTATGCATCACAGGCAGAATAACCACTGCTAGGTAAAAATATAAAAATGATAAAGGAAAGAATAAGGTTGGAAATTTCAAACGTGTCAAGATGAATCTGAGATGCACATATAAGAAATTTAATTCTTATACTAGTTTCTTATACTCTTTGTTATATTTTCAACAAAATAGTGAGGGGAAAAAAACCCATAATGCCACCAGCTAATCAAATGTTTGATTAGTGAATGCTGGTTTACATGATTTGCATTAGTGAGTCGTCAGTTGAAGAATAGAATAACTGTAATAAAGTTTAGTTCTATCTGGCTATTGAAAGTACTGCACTTTTATCTAATTTAACCTATAACAATTTCTATTACCATATCTTTCTTCTCAGTTTATGATTCTTTAATTATATCATAATTTACTCCAGGCATGAATGCTTATTTAGTGACCTTATTATATTTCCTCCTAACATTCAAATACCCGATTTTTAACTTTTTATTTCTCATTTTGTTATGTCTTACAGACTGTTCCCAAAGTGGTGGCTAATGTCAAGTTTGCTTTATGCTCACACTGCGTCCCTTGCCTTGCTTCTCTCTTTATTTTCTATTTTTAACAATGGTTAATAAATTCAGAAGGTCGGATGTTCCCAACTGTTGTAGAGGTGTAAAGAAAAATTTAAGGAGATCTTTTTCCTTCCCTTATGCACAAGGGTCCAAGGCACAAACCTCATGTCTGTTAAAACAGAGAAACTGCCCTCTTCTGCTGGTGCCGGTTGCATGCATTCCTCAAGATACTAGGATTCTGGTTTTAAACCAATTAAACCCAGTGACAAAATAGCCTATCTGCTTTAGGGGACTCTCTCATTCCTGTGTAATTCTGTCTCAACATGTGGAAATTTTGTTTACAAAAGGCAGAGATTTGCCAGCGTGGCAATAGTTACCAATCCTCACCAGCAATCCCAGTGCGAAACATTTTCTGCTTGCTATGTGCATGTGCCACACAGGCGGTCTGCACAGCTGCACGAAGATCTGTGTGGTGAAAAGGCCTATATTTCTGTTTGGAACTTTCCAGGTGGGGCTGAAGGTGTAATCCCAGATCCCATAACTGATTACTTAACAAATTATTTTCTCTCTCCTTTTTCCACTTTTGATTCAAAGTTGTGCCCTCCCATGTTGAAGATACAAATACAGTATCAGTCACAAAATCCTCTTAGTTTCCTGTGGTGTACGTTAGGAATTCCGACACTGTCTGCATCTGGACTCATAAAAACCATCATATTCTAAAATAAATGTTATGTTTTGTATAATGTCTTTCCTCAGCAAATCCATGAGGTTGTTTTTTTTAAACTTGTTCAGACAATCTAATATGACATGTAACTGGTATAAGCTTGTCTTCTCCCTGAGCTAATCTATTCATATTGAGACAATCTAGTAATAAGTATATTGTAAAAGGTGAAGAAAAATGTAGATATATAGCAACTAAAATACTTAATTGAGGGCAAAACACAGAAAACTGTTATTAGTTTATTATTGTTAGCAGAACACATTGTCCAGGTTATTTCCTTACTATTACTCCCTTTGATCCCATAGTGCATCAAAATCCCTATCATCCTTCAAAACCAGTCACAATCCTTCCTTAGATCAGGGTTTAACAAATACTCTCAATCACAAGTAAGAAGATTTTCCTAGAAAACAGAGGTGTTAAACCATCTTTAATGCTAAGTTTCAAACTGTGCATACATCCTATATACATCTGCAAGTATATCTGGCAGTTGCTAATTCAGCATTATTAACCTGATAACAGCAAAGTGATATTTTATAAATCTTATAATAGATAAATTGAGAGCAATAAAACTCCCTTAATAGCCAGGGGAAAGTTTCCATTTGTGAAAAACAAGAGAATACTGTAAGGCAACCATGGTATTACTTAGTACCATTCCAGTTTCCAACATAGTAGGGTTGGGTGGAAGTTTTTGAGTGTCACAGGTTGCATTCAGAAAAAGATTATATGATTTTGGAGAGGTGAGAGAAGAGTGAGAATGCATTATTCATGCTGAACTTCTGATGAGACAGAGGCAGTTGGGGTTCCTGCCAGCCTACATTGGAGCCTTGGCTCCTAACCCTCACAGATTTCTGGGCTTCCACCTCATTTCTCATTTGCCTCCATATTGCTGTGCCACGGGACTAAAAACCCTCAGGCTTATGTCTGAGCTGTGAATTCAGAGTCTGTATTTTCAACCTCATTTTTATTTTTAAACCACCTCTTTTACTTTTTTTCATTTCTCTTTTGCAGAAAATTTTTAAAATCTCATTTTACATTCCAAAGTGTCACTAAATTCTTTCAGAATTCTAGACTCTCTCTTTCCTAGAACAGATATTCTGGTTTCAAGAAGTTTGGCACCTCAACTCATGAGTTTCAATATTCATGATATCTCAACAACCCCTTCAACAGACAGTCAAGTAAAACTCTGGGAATCTTTATGTCCATTTTAATTTACTAATTACTAATTTGACTCGTATATGTCTGTCCCAGCCAGTCATAACAATGTTGAAGTGGCAACAAATATTGGTGACTTATACATTGACTTTGTGCTAAAAGCAAAAAAACCAAACCAACCAACCAAACAAAAAAAAGCTGGAGTCTGCTTTTTAGTACAGTTTGTTTTATTTATATCAAGACTTCAACTTTACAGATAGCGTACACATAGGACCTTTCTTTGGGGAATCCCAACCACAATGTCTGCCTGAAGATGATGCATTCAAAATATTGCAAATGTTGTTCATGGGCAAAGAGGAAGTAGACCTTATACATAAGTAAACCCAAGAAATTATTGTTGTCTTAACTGAAATATTGTTAGAGAAAAAGAAAGAAAAGTAGTGCAGTTAAAATTATAACATGCACACACCTTAGTTTCTATACTTTTTCCTGATGTTTTGCTCTACTTCCCCTGTTGCACTGGGTGGTCTGTGGTCTCACTCCAATGGTGGTGGTGGTTGGGCAGCACTGGGTGAGTTGTCAGCATCTGGAGTCCTTCCCCCAGAGGAATATGGTGTTCATGTTGATGGTTTGTTCTTCCTCATTATAGGATCTACTTGGGATCATTTTTATCTATTTCCTAACATGCTTTTACACCTTTCTCTTTCTTCCTTGGTTTGCAGTGCCATGTTGCATCCAAATGCCTTTTATGTATACTATATATAATTTCTTAGTTCTCTTTCTTACCCTTAAGACCAGTTTTGTCTAGAACCAGGTCTGCATTTCTTTGACTGACCACTGAAGAGTTGTTTATTGCTGTGGGGTCTCCATTGCTGACCCTTTGCCCTATCTCTACCCACGTCTGTGCTACTCTGCACCTCACTGTGTGGCTGTTCTCAAAGCCTTTGTTATTGTACCAGGCCTGTATTTCTCCATAATTCATTGTTATTTTAGCGTCACAAACATGCCATTCTACATAGACTACCTTCTTGTTACAGCTATCTGTATAAAACTATAGTTGTATGACACAAAGATAAACAAAAGCAGAAAAAAATACCCTTAGATATCTGGTCAATTAGAAAAATTGCTGTCATAGCTAAACCAAGTGAAACAAAGCTGCAGGAAGGTAAAGGTGGCACTTTGATCTTGAGGCCTTGCAAATTCCATACAAAGCTTATAGCCAGCTACTAGCAATAACAATACTGTCCAACATGGTTACAATGAGCAGGGAAAAATTTTGCATTCAGAATTAAACCTAATCAGAGGGATTATGAGAAAAAGAAAAAATTGTGACTCTAACTACAGCTCTGAAAAAAAAATCAATGCCATGAACTATTTATTCAGAAATTTAACAGTTTTCACACTGAGTAAAACTTCTCATAAGATTTCAAAAGTTCTGAAAGGTGTCAACTACTGTAGGAAATACAATTCCTTCCCATAAGCTATTAAGTTTGAGTCTTGTCTACTTTTCTGTTTCTGTTTCTATTCAACCATCTTTTTTGCTTCTGTTGTTTGAGTGTGAATTGCTTCTCCTCTTTCTTAAAAAATCTTAAAGAATTTTTGCTCCTTATAGCAAGCATTGCACAGTCCTCAATAAGGTTAAATAAGGAAAGAGAGAATGAAAATATGTCAGGGTAAATGCATAGGGTGGCAACGTTACACGCATAATTAGGACCATATGAACCATTTGGTAGACCACAAGAAAAGTGCTGTGACAAAGGACTTCTGCTTATAAAAGCACATGCCTTACCAGAAATTGCACGAAGACTAAATTCATTAATGGTTTTATTAACAGAGTCCATATATTGGTGCTCATAGGCCTACTGCTGTATTACACAAAACCAGACTCAGTAGGTAGCGAGGCATAACCACTCCAAGCAGCAGCTAAGCTGTTGTATTTAACTTCAATTCTAGACAGCAAAGAGCTCATCTTCATCTGTATGCATTTCTTCTCCTTCAATAGAGTTTACTTAAGGCACAATGGGTCCTTCCCTGACAAGCTGATGGTGTTATTATGATTTTTGTTTTGCTGTAACTCCCACACTAAAATGAGTTCAGGCTTGTAGAAGTGTATGACAGGAGACTTACTGGCTTGTTCAGAGTTTACCATGTTTTTCTGTGTGACTGATCTTCTGTTTAAAAAAAAAAATGTGACTGTTCACCTTGTCTTTGCTACTGCATTACAAAGCAGAGGCAATCTTCTGGAAGGAGGGATAAAGGGCATGCTCCTACTCTGAGAACAGCTGGATTTATTTCAGTGTACCTTAATCCTGTATTATGTGTTTCAGCTGAGATTCCGAAGATGAACAGGGGAGTTGCAGCCAACAGGCAACAGAGCAAAAGCCATACCTTAGAATTGGTAAAAAAAACCTACGAATCAAAAGGCTTGTTGGTTTTTTTGGTTGGTTGATTGGTTTTGGTTTTTTTTCAGGGAGCTTGTTGCAACATGGGAAACAACTAAAATTTGGTGCAGAAAGGAATAATCACAGGAATAGTTCTGCTTCTGTGAGGACACAGTGGGCAGAGCAGAAATCTGTTGCAAAAGTTTTTACATTTTATCACAGGAAATCTGCTTAAAAATTTGTCTTGTAGCAATTTTTCTGTTTGCATTGTTGTCCTGGTTTGAGGCAAAACAGGACCAATTTTGTTTGTAATTAAACACAATTTAGGAGACTGGAAACTTTTGCTGTCTTTGGTATGCTCACTTAAAGCCACAGAAGTTCCTCCTCAAAGATTTTAACTCTCTTGGACTCCTGATGCAAGGAAAAAAAAAAAGAACAAAAGAGAAAAAATGAGAGTATTATTTAGTTTAAAAATTATCAAGAGGAAATCTTTTCATCTTTTATATTCTCTCTTACTGGGTCCAATATGTGGATGGGTTTTTCTATTTATTGTGTGTCATTCCATTTTTACATTTCATCTTGTGTAATGCTGAGTTCTTTCAGTAGTCCCTTTGTTATTTTGGTTTTCTTTGCCATTGTATTTTATTTGTTTTCACTTCTCCCTGGTTTTAGTTTAATTTTAATTTCAATCTAGTTATTCTTTGTTTATGATAATCTGTTCTGGCTTTTGAAAACTGCATTCTAAATCAACTCTTTTGTTTTCTTTGTTTTCTAACTTTTTTTTTTAGTTTCAATTATCTCTTGCTTTTTTATTTGTCATACAAACATCTATAATTTCATCATTACAGATTTGGTAATATCATCACTGTTTAAGGTGGTCTGATGTTTTTCATGGAAATAGCTTCTTTTTAGTTACAGATAATCATGCTGAATTGTAGTTACATAGACTGAAATTTTACTTGATAAATGTTCCATCTTGTTTCTAATATGAATGGGTGTTACCATTAGTAGTAAGTATGTCGACAGGAAGCATGTGTGATGTTTTTCCACATATATAGTCCTGTAGCCTGTAACATTATAACTAGTAATGCAATATAATTGGCCTGCAACTAATTATTTCTCTGAAGCAAGGATTTGGCAGATGAGAAGTCATATGTACTGTTTGCTGAATTCTTAATTGCTTACTGAAACTGTAAACATTTGTCTATATCATAAAACTTTGAACCGTCGCAGTCCACGTACGCCTAACAGAGACAAGTTAAGACTTTAGAGGCTACCTCTTTAGTAACTTCATTTGTTTTGTGCAAGCCTCCGTAACCTACATGTGCAGATAGCTGACACATGCCAGTGCTGCAGAATGACTGGGCGTTATTCTTTTAAAACCTGCAAGAACAGAGCAGGATTTACCCAGCAACTTCACTGGTTTGTAATGCAGCTGGAAAGAACATCTGGGAGACTGACACTGTAGAGCTGCTTGTATCCTCCTCACTGAGACTAGCTTCAGTTATGCGTAGGAATATATATACAGAATGAAAGAAGAACAGATTTAGGTTTGCTGTAGAAAGGTGAATCAAAATAGAATTTTTTTTCAATTGAAATTCCTGCAGAACTCCTGAGGTACAGTAACATATATACACATCACATTATTAGCAATCCCCAGCCTTGACAAAAGAAATTAATATAAAAGATTTTAGAGAAATCTACACTTTTCTTCTTTCTAGCTTACATGAATAGTGTATACCACCTTTGACTGTGACACATAAGAAGTCCTAGGTTTTTATTTTTTTTAACCAGTAACCTTTAAATGTTCAAAGTTAGTGTTCTTAGAGGCTTACTAAGCTGAGACTCTGCAATGGTTTTATCTTGTGAACAAGATCTGGAAAGAACCGTGAGGGAGCTGAATGCAATTGCATGGCATGACCATGCAAAGCAATGAAAGTATTTGTTCTAGCATGGCATTGCTGTGGTTCATTTGATTACTTTCAAAGATTTAGGGCTGTAAAATATAGTCAGCAATATACATATTGTTTAAAACAAAACAAAACAAAACAAAACACAAACACATGCACGCGCAAACTGCTGTATATTCCTTAAAAAGATACATTAAAATGAAATCAAGGCAGATGAGATAAACTAAAAATAAAAACCAATTATAGAGAATATGTGATTAAACCCAAGAGCAGGCTGGTAAAGAATTCATTTAATGTAGCTTGGCCAAACTGAGGTATGGAAATGCACAACTAATCAATCTCAAATTTTAATCCTGAGCTGTTGTGACTCCACTGGACACTCTAAGTATTGGAACAGGCATATTTTATTGGTTTCAGTCCAATGATAGATTAGTTTGTCTATTTCCCCTCTTTGCCCTTACCATTATCTTAACCTCATGGTTTTCTTTGTGTATTTGAAAACCTAAGTGGATATGCAGGTTAAAATGATGAGTAGAAGGAAAATATAAATGTCTATGAATTTGTACAAGACATTTTAAATTGGGAAATCAGAGACAGAATTTTATAGTAATCTAGCATACTCAGCATTTACCAGACATTTTTTCAGGATCACTTATCTGCAACCAAGAAATTAAAAAGAACTCCCTTTCCATAATAGAAGTATTAACTCAAATGACTTAAAGGCTGCATAAAACACTATCAAACGGATTTACAAAAATTAAAGGAAACCCAGACTGCCCTTAAAAAATACATGTTTTCCTGATATTTTCAAAACACATTAAATAAAGTTGACATTAAAAAAAAAAAAACTTTCTCATTTGAAAACAAAAGATAAAACTGCAAAAAATTTGAGGAGAAAAATAGGAGGAAAATAAAGAATTCATTTACTGAAACTTTCATTTCGGATTCACCTCAACCCTGAAAAGGCCAGTCTCAACACAATCAGGTAACATTGACTTGTGTAAAAATCCTGGGGTTTTTTGTGAAAAAAATATTCAACAAAACACACATTGTACATTCAGTCATCTTGTCATCCAAAATAAAGAATTATATATTTGTTAGAGCCCAGAGAGTTGAAGATAGAAATAGATATTGTCACTAAAAGAGTTTGCTAGCCACAAGTGTATATATGCATAAATTCATGTTAAAAAAAAAAAAAAA
>VYXH01002567.1:12330-26281 GCA_013397275.1 Burhinus bistriatus | reverse complement strand
AAAAAAAAAAGGAAAAATAAAACTGCTATAATCACAGTATTCAGGACTTGCTTTTCCAAATTTTCTTTTTTCCTTAAGCTTCCTGTCTCAGTATTTAAGTTTCCCTTCTAATATATTTTCTTGTAAATTTTGTAGTGGACTATTCTATCCACTGTTTGAAATTACAGCAGCTGTTCATATCATTAAATTACCCTATACTAAAACTGGTCCAGGTAAAAAAATAAAAAAAATAGAAGTTACCTGAACAGGAAACCAATGACTAATCCATTTCTGTAGTTATAAAATATTTTAATATGCCTTCATTTCCATAAATCTGTGTACTTCCTGAAGCGTATACAAAAAGATACCATAAGAAATGCAGTTCTTGTGGTATTGTGGAGCTAACTATGTGAACATGAGAAATCCTGTAAACCTAAGAGACTGAGTCAGTTTGACTAAGATACATGAAGCAAAACAGCCATAAAATCTTAGGGCTTTGACCATCAATTTTAAAGCTTTTCATCTGCCTTTACTGTTTAAAAAAATAATTTTGGCCAGAAAATATGAAATCTCAGAATAAGAAAAATTATTTCTTATATGTAAGCCTGTGTGATATGTATGCTTTTACTAGTTACGTGGAAAATGTCCCAGAAATCTGTGAATAAAAACACAGAAGTGTGACACTGTAGATACAAAAAGACAGATTCTTAGATCAATAGGAAGGATCTAAGAGCCAGTGAAAAATGAATGAATGGTATGAAGCAAAAAGGTCTCTACCTGCCTATTATGTGACCTGCTTGCTGTTATACACATATTTTGACTGTTTTCTTTCTTTCTTATGTACATATATTAAAGTATTAAAACTTGATAGCTGTAAGTAGAGTAGCTGCTAATCCGTAGTAAAAGGAAAGAAAAAGTAGCAGTGGAGTTGAGAGGCAATATCATAAAATCTGATTCACCATTAAATGCTAAAGTTTGAGGACAGTATTTTGGATACTCAAGAGAAAATGTAAAATCATTGTTGTAGAATGAAAAGAATTGAGGTGGTATCTTCAGAAGTACTCACAGTCTTTCTCTACTTATGCTGAAGTAAAGAAGAGTTTATCACCATCTCTGAAAGGTAAAGGAACATACTGTGTTTCGTCTTCAGCAGTTAAGAGGAATGTTAGCTTCTGAATATGAACATCCCTTCTCTGGAGAAAATCAGCCTTCTTCAAATGTATGTACCGTATCCATTGCAAAAATATTTTGTCAAGTTATATGTAACTATAAATGTTTTGAGCTCTATAAGACTTTTGCTTTTTTGTTTTCTGCTATGTTCTTCAAACTTAGCAGTCTACTTGAAAAGGAAGAAATAGTACTATTACTTCTCTTGTTCAAGTTGTTAATCAAATTCATAATGGAATTAATATTTTTTCAGCAAATTTCTCTTTCTCTTTTACTTCAGAGATCAAGGATTAAATGATAGATGATACTTTATTTGCCTACAGTTGCAATACATGTTTTTCAGGCATCAACATTTCACTTCATCTTTTTTTCACGTTTTGGTGGTCTTATTGTTTTAGTTAGCACGCTTTAAGGAAGCGCCTATCCTTTTCTCATATGTACAGGAAATATGTTGGAACGAAGTCAGTGTCTACAGCTATGCTTATGTCTAACTAACAGTTAAGTCACTTAATTAGCATAGTTGATCTGATAGTTTCTGATCTTTCATACAGGTGAGTTTTGAGGTGGTATGTCCCGCTACATTTAAACAGAAGGACATAAGGCTATTCCTTTATTTAGTCTATATGGATGTCAGATTTTATTTCTATGAGTTTCAGCAAAACTTCTCCCCCTTCAGTATGGCATTTCTCAATCTGATCTGCACCCATTGCTCTGTTACAGCTCAAAACATCTTGATGACATTAAAAATTACATTTTTGACAGGAAAAAGAAATAGCACCATTCTATATTGTTGTTATTCTTTACAGTATGTAAAGTTTGTGGGATTCTAATTAATTAGAAGTATCACTTATGTCCAAAACTTAAAAGTACCCATTGAATTTTACATAATATGTACTGTTTTGGATATCTTCCTAATGTATTTTATACCACATCAGACATTTTGGTTTGTTTTACAGTAGAGTACCATCAATTGAACTCACACAATTGCTAAGGGAAGCTGGCAAATTTGGCACTAATAATAAGTGGATAGAGGGAGGGCAGGAGGGACAGATGGATGGAAAAAGTATTATTTCTGTGTACTGAGAGGACAGCTTTTGGCACTCAGGTTGGGGGCAGTTTTGAGAGCTTTCTGAAATTTAGAAGCAGAAAAGTCATAAGGAATTTTGATATCCAGACAGG
Organism: Burhinus bistriatus; assembly: GCA_013397275.1. NCBI lineage: Eukaryota > Metazoa > Chordata > Aves > Charadriiformes > Burhinidae > Burhinus > Burhinus bistriatus. The sequence continues at coordinate 23,956 of VYXH01002567.1, read as the reverse complement.
CTACGTGTTTTTTTTTCCCTCCTTTTCCTACTTTGAGGGGCAGAGTAATTTAATTTGCTGTTAACTGTGAACATACCCTTGGAATAGGGCTGTAGTATCTCTAGTGGGACCAAGGCAGAGTAAACAAGGTGCAATCTCATAAGAATTTACAGCTCAATTAGTTCTTGGGATTAGTGATTTCCCTGAACTTGTTCATAATTATTCCCTTATACTAAGAAAATCAGAGAGTAATTATTTTCCCTGAAAACAAGGGAATTTAAATTCTGTAGCTTGTGCTGATTAACTCTGTTGGTGATGACTTTTCCCACTTTCCGGTAGGATTTAGAAAACCTGAGATGCTAAGAGATAGCTTCTGGGAAAATATTCTTGAATTATGCTGCAATGGAGCAAAAATACAACCTTTATTGCAGAATACATAGAATCATTTCAGTCAAAATCCTAATAAAATATGAAAACTCACTCAAGTAGTTGCATCAAAGTTGTGCTGGAAAATTAGACATTTTTGTCTTAGGTGGCAAGCCCATTAACAGTGTTGCCCTCTGGCTGGAATCAAAGCTGGGAATATGGCTTTCTCCTCTCCTCAATTATTATATGATCATATATCTTGGCATAGTATTATCCTTAGCTAAGGGTTTTAGAGAATTAAAAGAAAAAAGAAAGGAGAGAAGGAAAGAAAGAGGGAAAGAGGTGAAGTTACTGAATTTCAACTATGTTCATTATAGCCCTTGCACTTGTCGAACCACTTCAAATGGAGTATACTGTCCAGTATTTTGGTTCCCTAAATTACATTATTCCTTTTCAGAAAGACTGAAAAGATAGACCAAGTAAGCTTACAGAGAGTCTCATAAAAATAGGAGTTTCTAGAATTGACAAATATAGTGAAAGGAAGGCTTTCTTTTTTTTCCCGAAAAATGTTGCAGTATGTGATACTGTAAGTCAATAGACCCCCAAAAGATTAATCTATAACACTACGTATTTTTGTTAAAAATAGGACCAAGAATAATGTTTTTGCTTTTGATAGCCTGTTTCCTACTTCATTCATTGCTTATTACAAAGCTAATTAGTTATTGGGCAAGTTCAAAGTCATGTATATGTATCAGATACAGCTTTGGAACATTTGCTGCAATAGATATAAAAGATCATAAGATACTTATTTTACATGGCAACAGGAGAGACCACCCTCAGATATGCTGTTAAAATCTCCCAGGACAGAAGCAAGTTATATTGCTTTATTTTTTCTCAGTTCCTTATTTTTGGTAACTTTTCTTTTGTTTTCATAACTTCTTTTAGCTTGATTTGCTCTATCTTTCATCTTCTGACACTGCTGGTGGCAGGGAGAACGTAAAATGAGTGACTTTTAAGGGAAACATATCATAGAGTTGTATAGCAACAGAGCTTAAAAGATACTAGTTTAAGATTCCCAATATAAAGCTTTCTTTCTCTCCTCTAGGCAATTCTGTGAGATGAATTATGTACTTTATTGATAGCAATAGATTTCCTTCTGATGGAAAAATAGGAATAAACAAATATCTGTATAGGTTCACAGCACAATTCAGAAATAGTAAACAACTAAATATCTAAGGAACATTAGCACAAATATTTTACTTTAATGCTATAAAAAAGAATAGGAAAACTGCAAGAAAAGCAGTGGGGTAGAATAAATTAAAATAAGTTAGGTGCCACAGAGGTACCTTTATGTTTTGTTTAATTTAAACAAAATATGAAACTGTTATGGAAATATTCTGATGTGATGAGGACCATCTGCTCTTATTTTGTTATATAATGATTTGCATAAAATCTATTAAGTTCGTTGTATTGCATGCTTCAGGAATTTAATAGCGCAGAATTATGTATGATATACAGCACATGGCAATGAATTGTAATAAACAAGAATGGTACTTCTAACTGTGTACAGAAAAGAATGTGTGATTTTTAGGAAAATAAAGCTATTGCGACCTATTTTCTGTTGTATTTATTTAGTAATTAATGTGTTTGAATTCCTGTGAGATCACATGTTCCATAATTCTGTATGCTTGACACAAGGGAGCATAGAATGATGCTAGATTTACTTGATATTTTAATATTACTATGTTTTGCACATATCTACAGCTCTTAGATGTTTGCTAAGCTAATGTGGATTAATTTCTTAATTATGCTTTGCATATACAAGGGCTGATGCTAGTCTCATTTATACCCATATAAGCAATGCCCAACTCCTGTGAAATTAACAACTTTGTTACTGGTATAAAAAACAGGAGAATAATAACTGCATTAATACGTTACGATAAATTATTCAATTTTAGTAGTACAAGAATGTCTACTGCAAGGCTTTCTGGCTTCTGTGCCATAGAATTGAAGAATACTCAAGAAAAAATATTTCTGTATGAATTTTAGATATTGCTAAACTCACTTAGAACTTTCCTATTGATGCTATCAAACAAAACCACCTCTCTACAAAAGTGGACAGCTAGTTCCTCCTCTAGCATACTGAAACAGCTATGATCCCCATGTCAAACAACAGGGTCAACCAAGACTACTTCTAAACTTCATTGGGTGCCTTAAACTATTTTGGGTACCCAGATGTAAGCTCACAGCTTTCTTAAAACTTTAGACCAGTGGTTGAATTCCATGTCTCTAGATCAACATTTAAAATCAGAGAATGAGAATGAAGACACAAAAAGTCAGCAAAAAATAGGCTTGAAATGTATTTTTTTTTTTTTCAATTATGAGCTTTTACTTGGGAAGCCNAGAGAATGAGAATGAAGACACAAAAAGTCAGCAAAAAATAGGCTTGAAATGTATTTTTTTTTTTTTCAATTATGAGCTGTTCATGTGGAAGTCCATCAAACAAATAGCTGATATCATTCTGCTTTCCAAAGGTAGAGTTAAATTGTTTGCAATTAGCACCCTTGACTACCTTCCTTTATCTCCATTCTTCCTTTAACAGCTCATTAACTAACTGCTGTAGCACGGTTCAGACCCTGGGTCATGCCTTAATTTGTATCAGCTGACGGGTGTCTCCCCAGCAGAACTGGGGTCTCCTGCAGCTGACATTAGCCTGAGTTTACGTTATTATACTCTCCCCTAAAATTTGTTCTTGATGCTCTCCCTGTGCAGAGTGCTACGGCGATATAAAAAGCAGTGGTGTATTTGGTTAGTAATTTCCATACTGAGGGGAGGCTTGCAAATTAGTTTTACTCCTTTTGTACTACCACAGCAGTGAAAAAGAAATTGACTTGGACAAAGAGTGTCTCCCAGAATAACGATAGCAGTATCTTGACTAATTTGGTGTAATACAGTTTCCTAAATTAAACTCTACTTATCTATCAGCAAATCTAAATCTAACTGGGTACTTGCCTTGTGGAATTAAATAACAATGCTCTACTTAAAGAGGCTTCTTAGTTAGCTGTGAAACTGCTTGGTGCCTGTGGTGCAGCATCTGTAGATGGTCATGAACGGGGTCATGACTTCTACAAGACATGAAGCCTGACCATCAACACATCCTAGTCTTATCCAATACCTCAAAAACTAATAGTATGTATATACCTAAATACTCAATAATGCTAGCACGTACAAATATTTTATATTAGTGCGTGTTTTTATCAACAAATTTAATCCATTAAAGACTATGAAGGGAAACTATTAGTATGATTTATTGATGTTTATCAAGGATATATATAACATATAATGTTACTTTTGAATTCATGGGATGAAATCTCAGAGGATACTGAATTTTAGGGTTTGAAAAAATATTACTGGCATTTTAGGCTAAGATAATCAAATGTGCTGTTATACTGTGTAAAATGTTTGAGTTTTAATAAAGAAGTCTCAATCAATGAAAAAAGTGTTTCAGTATTGGTTCACTTCCTCATCTTCTGGACATGTATATTGATTATTTTTACTAGCTGATTTGCAGCCAGTTTTCCTGAGAAAATGTGCGTTTTCCTCTCAATATCTTGTTTCTAGGCTTTTTGTTTCGTTGGTTTTGGGTTTTTTTGTGATTCTTTTTTTCCCCTATGTTGTAATGCCTAGCTTCTCTCACATCTTTTCTTTTGGCTGGACAATAATGTTAACAATGGGCAGAAATAAGAATTTTTTCTCCATTAACAGAGCATGTTTGAACTTTCGTCTCCAGAACTCTGAAATTAGAAATCAATGAAAAAAGCTATGCTTTTATTTGTGAATTACAGAGAGATTCTCTAACTTTTCTCTGCATTAGCTCTGTTACGCAACCTTCCATAATCACTAGAAGAGCTGGTGTCTTTTTTCCCTTTCTTTTTCTTTTTCCTTTCCCTTTTCTGTTTCCACTCTTAATGTTGTGTCTAAACAAGGCTCTTAAAGCATCACTTATAATTCTCAAAGAATTTTGTCCACCTCTGCAGGAAAAAAAACATGTATGTTAAATGAAAGCTTTATTCTGAACAGTATTAGAAGGCCATGCTACAGCTATGAATTTAGTACTAAGATGTATGACAGTTTTACTCTATAATTTTCCAAATCTTTCCTGCAGCGTTGCTGTGTCAGTTGTCTCCATTTTATATTGATTTCTCCTTTGCAGTATAGTATTTTCCATTTGTTTTCACTGAATTTCATTTTGATTCTACACATTCTACACATTCTACATATTTCTAAAATTAACTTAAATTCAAACATTGTTGTCTAATGTGCTTGACTCCAGACTCCTATCATCTTCAGAAATGTTCTGTAATGTAATCTTTGGGTTCAGATTTAGAGTAATATTTATACCTTGCATATTTTAATCAATCGTATTTCTATAATTTATGAGAATGTCACAAATAACTTTCTCATAACTTCACACAATTCAAGATACATGCTTGTACTCAAACTATTAAGAAGATTTTCTGTCAAAAAAAGGAAATAGAAGGCTTATTTCAGTACAATGCAGCGACATCTTCCAATGCTGGTGACTCTAAGTGGTTGGGTTTTGCTGAAAAGATTCAGTGCTATGCAATATGCCTTTGGAGACACTGGCAGCTGTCTTTTTATTGAGAAAATATCATGAAGTAGCTCTGCAATTTTTTCTGAAAATTTTTAATTCATTTTTTTACACAAACATATGTTGTTCTTCTAAACTAAGAGATTGTCTCTTTTTTGCTACAAAAAAAAAAAAAATGAACAGGGGAAAATTAATACCTGCGATGCAAAGAAATCCAAAATTTCAGAACATTGCAAGCTTGTAATGAAAAACGGAGTAAACAGCAACTTTTGACACAGTATCTTTGGTCTATTCAACTCTCTTGACTCTGTTCAGTTCTCAGGAATATATCCCCTTCTGACCAAAAGCTACAAAAATATGTTCATATGTTAAATAAACACAGTAGTATTTTCTTTCTTGAGACAGCTGTGTTGTGTTTCATGAAACTGTAATTCATTGCGTGTGGAAGACATGATGAGTAAGCCATCTTTCATGTCTTTATTAGATATTCTAAGTTCTGTGTAATGCTCACAATTTTTTCTTTGACTGAAATGTTATCCAAAGAGTGTTGACTTTGGGTAATGGAAATGTTTTACTGAACAATGTGTTTGGTATTACATGAATTCTTTTTCTTTTTCCATATAATTTGAACTACAGAACAAATGTAGATGAAAATGTGACATTCTTATTAAAAGTCTAATGTCAGTAACTTAAGGCCTTACAGCCAATTCGTACACTTAGACACTGGTTAGCATAATACAAATAACAGATAAGCCATACATGAAATTTTCGGTGTTGGTATGATTTGGGACTAACTCCATGACAGTTCATGAAGTTACTCAGGTGTATACCTGTTTAGTTTAAGATTTTAATACCATTTTCTCCCTGTTATGAGGATGGAATCTGTTATAACCAGAATGGAAAAAAAATCTAGCCCCATAACTTTTTTCCTTGGTCTCTGGGGAAAGGAATTTCTGGACCTTTTTAAAAAAAATCTTCTTATTCTTCTTGGTATACTAATATCTTGTGTTCTGAGAAACAGACAGTAAAGTTATGACCGATGGGATCATACTTTTTATCTGAAAAGGAGATTGAATCTACACAATCTTCATGGTATAACATTGTTACATACAAATCAAAGGAAAAAATAGTTTAGACTGTGGAGACAGGTGTGGGAAGTGCCATTAATTAACAGCATGTAATTAAATAATTTTTGTGCAATCCAATAGCTGATGTAAGCAATTTTAAAATGCACTGTCTGTACTGTATTAAGAATGACAGAAGATTGGATCACTGCAGTTAGCACACTGAGGATGCAGTGTAATTAGTAATCCGACACTCCTGGATTACTAATAAGTGACTCAAAATCCTTTCTTATGGGTGGAATTAGGAGAGAGAGAAAAATGGCTATCATTGTCTTAATTTGCTATATGCGTATAGCAATATGTGAAATATTTATATTTCTGCATTGTGAAAAAGATACTTATGCAGCTGAAAGCAAATTCAGTATTTCATTATATATAACCAGGTTATATATTTACCATGAAAAGGGTAGTCTAGCAGTAGTATGTCCATACATTCAAAATTTTCACAAAGATAAGCTGTTCTCTATTGAGAACAAACCCCATCACTTAGCTCTCCAGCACCATAATATTTCATGTACAGTAAAGTTAAGGCTTACATACAAACCCAAATTTCTTCCTCTGTAGAAGTTTGTTAATACTTATTATTATATCACTTAAAATAGCCAAACGATAGAAATTTTTTAGTTATAAACTCATAAATCAAAAGACTTAATAGAATCTTTTTTAAAATTTAATGATTTGCAACAGAAAAGAGCATCAGGCATATTCTTGAAACTATATGGCAGCCAATTTCATTGGAATATGTTTTTCTTTAAATTTTTTTAAAGACTTGGAAGAAATATTAGCAGTGAACTTGTACAGCTATTGTCAGAAACCTAAAAATTTACAGTCCACATGAGGCCTTACTATATTTATGTAGCATTCTAAATACAAGGAGTAAAAAGTCAACATAAAAAAGGATGTTAAATGCAACATGGAAGAGGACAAACTATTGTATGATTCCAAGTCTATTTCCTTTTTAAAATTAATATCTAAGAAAAATAAATCAAATAAGTCTATAAATTGAAACATGCAGAGACTAGATGAAAATTAGAAAGGGTAAAAGGAAACTTGAAGAAAGAGTCATAAACATAGAAGTTTTTCAGTACTACAATGGGCTTTTGCTTCTGGGACTAGCAGATTCCACACATTACCAAGAAGTATAGAGGCTGGTGAAGGAAGATATTGATTAATTTTCATGAGTTTTCAGCAGAAGGAAAACACATCTCAAAATTATTCCTTTTTAGTGCTAAATATGAACATATGAGATGAAATCACAAGAATATGTGTCAGAGCAAAATGACATATGAAAACAAGTCACTGTTCCCAGACTGTAAGCTTCTGCATGTTCATAAGGATAATGTAAATGAGTTTTAGCCAAAATATTGATTCTCCATAAACCAGTCATTATATCAGGTATCTGACTGGAAGGAGTAAATAATAAGTAGTAGCAAAAGAGAATAAGGCCTTTTGCAAAAGGCTGTGAGGAGACATAAATGTATTCTTTAGTTCTCATTTATTGACTAAGCAAATATGTGTTGTCATCTGTTTGATTATGCTACTGAGATACATTACCAGGAAATTTGTTTTTTGTTGAAATCTAAACAAGCAAGACATACTGGAGAATGATAAAGCCAGGTTTGTCTGAGCATAGGTTATACTTCCAAAAGAAGGTCATTTATTCACTTTATAACAAGTTCTTAATTTAAAAAAAGGATTTGGAATTTCCCCCCTTTTCCTTGGTACCTGGTACCAGTCTACTGAACGAGCTCTTCAGGTTTTTTGCAACCCCCACACTCCACTCCAAGCTCTGGGGCAAAATCCTACGTTGCAGATTATGCAACCTTATTGAGAAACAATGTAGATTAGCGTCAATGAAGTTTCATGCTGTTTCTGCAGTAGATTGTTTCCCCTACCTAGGTTAACTTCATCAAAGATAGTTATGGGAGCTCTTACGATGTTGCAGTCTGCTGCCTGTGATAATAATAATAAAAAAAACCCCAACAATAACAACAAAAGAAAGGCAAAAAACCCCAGCTTGGGTTATTCCAGCTTTCCTAAATAGGGAGACACAGTCTCACTTCTCTGTTTTCCCTGATCATCTGCAGTTTCACATTTTTGGCTCTTTGCTGAGAACTGTATATCCACAGGAGGAAGAGGACCCTCCTAACTGATTATAGACAAGTAGGTCAGGCTGCAAATGCTACCTGTTTACAAGCATGAGATAATAGTTTGTTTGTTAGGCAGTGCACACTACCTGAATATTTATTTCTCAGATCCTCTGAGGAATAAGAGCTTGAAAGCTGCTAAATTTTATCCTAAACAGAAGATCTCTTAAGCCTGTGACTGTAAGTTTCATTTTGGTCATTTATTGACAGAAGGACTAGAAGAAGCAGTTTATAGACAAGCCATTCACTTTTATTGCGTTAATGACAGCAAATACATCCAAAGTTTGGAGGTATTTATGAAAAGGGGATGCTGAACTGAAAGAATGAGTTTATAATCCAGCCAGATTTTAGAACATCAGTTGTTTAGCCTTTGAGAGGAAAATATATTTAGCAGTAGTGTGTGATGAAAAGCTTGAAAATGTTAGCAGACAAACACAAGACCAAGACACAAACTACTGTCTAAAATGAGTATTTGTATGTCTGCATACAAATATAAAAACATATACATAGAAGAATGCATCAAATTTGACTAAATTTTAAATATCACTTCACATATGCACATTTCAAAATTTTTGTTATAGGAAACGATCTTCAGAGCAAAAATGATGATTCTCACATGTTTTTAGGAAGTTAGTATCACTTATAAACTAATGAATCATGAATTAACTTAGGTAGAATACAAAGGATAAAGTTTATGAAATGAAAATTTCAGTGGATGTTGATGCTTACATTAAATCCTTATGATCATACAAACTTCTAGGCAATACAGTGCTCAGCAACAGCAGACATCACACTCCGGCAGAATAAAATCGAGTTAGACTTCAAACAAAAAGGAAAATCCCTTTTTATACATGCTTCTGCTTAAGAAGTTTTGGTTCATTGCCTAGCATTTTTTGACAAATTCAACATATATTCAACAATAGGTCCACACCTATTGGAATAAAAGCACTTCATTGATGGAATTCTAAATTTCCCTTCAAATTTAAGTCTACTTTCATTCCCTACAAAAAGCAAAAAACTTGTTTTTAAATTATTGCTTCCTTTTAATTGCTAACCATTTTAATTAAAGTTCATTGGTCAGAGCTTTGAGGGGAAATAAGGTGGGTATTATCTCATGTTCGGCTCTCTAATGACACTAAAATAAGACAAGTTGAGATGTCTGTATACGATTTGATAATATGCTCACTGCTCTCTCTGGAAGGCTCCCCGATCTTTTAAGAGTTTCATAATGATGACATGTAAATTTGTTTTCTTGGGAATTTTAAGTTGAATGGGTTGAAAGAATGGTTCCTTCCAAATTCCAAAATCCACATGGTATCAGTTTACAACCTGCAGCCTTTTTTAGAGTTCTCCCTGCATCTACAGTTTAGAAAGGCCTTGCTTTTCTTAGATGCTGCAAGTTGGCTTAATTGGATTCCTGCTCATGTCCTTTTCTCCATCTCTGCTGCCTATTGCACAGATTTTTATATGCTCTTCCAATCACAGTAGTATCCAGCTGCTGAAGGTTTTATTACACAAAATATTTCTCTGGTGGTTTATTTGTGTTGGTATGTGCTCCAGAGTATGAACAACTGATAAGGATGCATTCCAAAACAGCTAATTTAGTCCCACCCAAGTAGAAAATTAGTTATTTTAAAATATAAAGAGAATTACTTGTAACCTTATCTGTTTACTTTCTCATATGTTCTTAATAATTGAATTATACATACATTGTAGAACTGTTTATATACTCTTCTCCTCACACAGCTTTTTCTTGAACTAGTATTTTTCTTAATTTGTGAGAAAATTAAATATATATTATCACTGAAGATTAATAATTTTGCTAACAAATCTGTATATATATATACACACATTAAAAAGTTCCTAATTTTTAGAATTGGTTACCAAGTAACTTTGTTTTATAAAAAGCCTATGAGATGATGTACAATTTGGTTTTCAAACAACTTATTTTAGTTTGTTTCAATATGTGAAGACACTTACTTTGAAGTGAGATAATATCCAAGAGCAGAGATTGTCTGTAATCAAGAGTACAAATAATATTTAATAAATTGTAGCGGTAAAAGTTTTGTGGTATTGCTGTCTCATTTATTGATAGCAAATAGATATTTTTTATGCATTAACATCAAGTGTTCATGCTGTGATGGAAGCCTGGCAGCACAGCTTTAGGGTGCATAACCCTGGACCTTTTCCCTGAAGTACGCACGCAGAGCACATCAACCATCTGAACCTTAAAAAAGTACTAATTTACCCAGAAACTAGAATCACACTCTTTTAAAAGTTAAAAGCTCAGAATAAGACCATCAGAAATAAAAAGGCTTGTGAAAAAATTTCCTTGCTCACTGTGTCCTTGAAGTGTGGATACTTTCCTCCAGTTTCATTTTCCACGTCCAGCAATTTTTGGTGGGTTTATTGTGAAGACAAACTCCACAGTGGCCTGTCTAGGTTTCTTGCGAAAATTATTTCCTTTAATTGTCCTTGAGGAGTGGCCTGCTGTCAGCTTGTGCTGCAGTCTCCTTGCTACAGAGGCACTCACTTTTTCAGTCTGTCTGTCTCACTCTAGAAAGTTTCTCTAGCCTGAGTTCCTTCTGTTAAAAGAATGTTACTATAATTGCAGTAACAACAACCTGAATGTTTGAAAATACCCAAATTAAAACTGGCCTATAATTATAATTTATTCTATATCCATAATTACTTCAGGATCAGCTATTTTTTCCCCTCTCCCCTTTCGAAACCAGTTTAGTTTTTTTTTTAGTGAGACAATGGCTGCCTGTTTGGTCCTCCCCATGTTGTTGCTAAGGTTATTAACTGAATGATGCATAAGATTTCAAGAGATTTTTTGAGCTCTGTATCTATTACAGGAGGTGGGAAGGATGTTGACTTGATTCGTCCTGTATTTTTTCTCACTTAGATCAATTACAGCCTCGGTAGGATGCTATTCAGTCAACACAGAGCATTCAGGTTCGTAGACAACACCTCCCCTATTCTCCATCCAGTAGTCCTTAGAAATTCCTCTCTACAGAACTTTTAGCTGAATTCCTCTTCTACAAAAACATAGAATCATAGAATCACAGACTGGTTTAGGTTGGAAGGGACCTTAAAGATCATCTAGTCCCAACTCCCCTGCCATGGGCAAGGACACCTCCCACTAGACCTGGTTGCTCAGTCCCATCCAACCTGGCCTTGAACACTTCCAGGGATGGGGCCTCCACAACTTCCCTGGGCAACAATTTCCAGTGCGATCACCTCCTTATGTTCCATGTACTTTAGCAGAGTTTCCAGGAGGATCTGCTCCATGATCTTGCCGGGCACAGACATGACACTGACCAGCTTGTAGTTCCCCAGGTCTTCTTTTTTACCCTTTTTGAAAATGGGGGATATGTTTCCCCTTTTCCAGTCAG
>VYXH01002567.1:0-11835 GCA_013397275.1 Burhinus bistriatus | reverse complement strand
CCATGAGGACCAGGGCTTGTGAACCTGAGGCTGCTCCTATCTGCCTATAGAGGGCCTCATCTGCTCAGGCTTCCTAGTCAGGTGGCCCGTAGCAGACCCCCACTGTAACATCACCTGTCACTGCCCTCCCTTTGATCTTGACCCATATGCTCTTAGTTTGCTCCTCATCCATCCCCAGGCAGAGCTCCATGCACTCCAGCTGGTCCTTGACATAGAGGGCGACATCCCCTCCTCGTCTCCCCTTCCTGTCCTTCCTGAAGAGTCTGTATCCATTCATTTCAACACTTCAGTCACAGGAGACGTCCCACCATGTCTCCGTGATGCCAAGTAGATCGTACTCTTGCAGGCGTGCATATGTCTCTAACTCCTCTTGTTTGTTCCCTATGCTATGTGCATCTGCATACAGGCAGTTAAGTTGGGCCCTCAATGAATCTATCTCCCTGGCTGCAGTGTCTATTTTTCCTTTCAGCTGCACTCCAGGTGCACTCCTGCTGACCTGCAACCCATCTCCAGGTTTGGGCCATTAAGACTGTTAACTTTTTTTTGAAGCCGCTTAATACAGTGACCACTCCTGTTTTGTTTCATATACAGTGAGGATAAATATTTTAATATCAAAATCTGAATTTCTTATTATATAGCAAATAAGCAAGACCAAAAGTTAGGGTGAAAAGCCCTGGAATTTCCCATCTTTTTCAAAAGTTTGGAAAGATATCCTCTTCCCCCCAATGAAAATACCATTTCATCTATAACTGTATGGTATTTTGAAGCATGATTCTTTATCACAGGACACGGTGAAATTTTTGAATTGACACATTCGGTTAATTCTTTCATGTTAATATTACAAAGGCCAGAGATAAAAGGAGCATTAACAAGGAAATATAATGTCAGACCCGGTTACAAATGAGATATATTTGTGCAGACATTTGAAATATATATATGTATTAGAAAAAGACTCTTCAGTAGTAGTTTGTTTTTTTTTTTTTCTTCCCAAATGACAGAGTGGAAAACTCTAGAAAAGCCAGAAGTGAGACAGAAGCAAAGATGCATATTGTGTGAGAGAAATGGCAGGTGAAGAGGAAAGGTGGAAATTGTGCTTCTGGGAGTCCTAATTCCATTTCCTCTGCTCCTCTTAAACCCTTTTCTACTCCTTTCTCTCTTGCCTTCCCTTGTCCAGATGTGTGTAAGAGACAACATAAGAGAAAGTGAACTTGCTCTCCACTTTCCCTGTCTTTTCCCCAGATCACAGCTGACTTAACTCTGAAACTGAAGTCCCCTTAGCAAATGATCACTGAGTTATTAAAAATCGAGAGAGGTAAGACATCTAGGAAAAAAAACCCAAACCCCACCCAAAATCCAAACCAAGCAAACTCACATTTCAGTATTTTAGCTGGTCATAAATTACCATTTTCACTTATTTCTTATTCTGTTGCAAGCAAACCTTCAGTCTTGCTCAAAAAAAGAATAATCATTCGTACCATTCAAAGTCTTTGACTAAATTTTGGGGTGCACTTTGGACACATGCAAAGCATTACTTCGATCATAATTAAAACTTCCTGAAGTGGACTCAGTTTGGATTTCCGATGCTGCTTTAAAGTGTAACTCATTCACAGAGAGTCTAAACAAATATTGCAATGGATATAAGCCTGAGATATAATTTTTGTGGCAAAGTTAATATTTTAGAATAGTTTTCATTTTTGTTCAGAAAAATAGAAGGAATTTTAAAATACTTTCTTAAGCTAACAATTGTAAAGAAGTTACAGTTTGAAACATATATTTTAGATTTCCAGACTCTTATTTCATGACTTCAGATAACAGTCATCTTAATTTTTATTTTTTTTACTTTAAGTTTTTTTTAAAGTTCAAAGGATTTTGTATTATTTTTTTCTGCTTATTATAGTGTAGTATTGCTTTACACACTATCATCTGTATATAGATCCCAAAAGGTAATGTAGTCTTTTAAATATTAGATAATTTGTAAAGATATTGTAAGAGCTACTTTATTTAATATTGGTTTAAACCATCTAGGTTAAAGTTGCTCCATTCTGTATACTAATAAAACTATTTGACATTATGCTAACATCAATTTCAAACTAAAAGAAAATGAAACAAATATTTAAATTATTTTGTTTCATATATTAAAAATATTTGAATATACAAGTTATGCTACAAGTATTATTTAAATTGTTTCTAGTATTAATGGATTAAGGAAAGGCTCTGAATTAATGTGTGCATATACAAAGACTTTAAAGAAAACATGCTAAAGAACTAGAATGCCCCTTTCCTCTAAATATTAAAAAATGTACTTTTCCTTAAAATGTGTTTTTACAGAAATCTATATCTAAGTAAAATCAACCTCAGTAATAATAATTTTATTTTGAAGACATATTTTAAGAATGTTATTTTCAAAATTTATCTTGTCTTTCACTCATTGCAATTTCTGCTTACTTTATTATGCTATACTCCTGATAAGAAAATTAAAAGGGATTTGGTGGGAGAGATTATAGTGTAATTTTTAAGTCCAACAGCATCTACCATGAATGTGTTTGAGAGCTGATATTCAGTATTGTTTGTTTGTTTAACTATTCAAAATTCTATTTGTCTACATATCTTCAGATACAAAACCACAAGATTCTCGGCATAAAGAGCTATTCTGTATCAATCGCGTAATATAGAACAAGGCAAAATGGAAAAGCTAAAATTTTTGGTATAACTGAATATAATATACTTTAAATTTTGAAAATATTCTGAGGATTTGATAAATCACTTTNTATTCGAGGTGGGGCCTCACCAGCGCTGAGTACAGGGGGACGATGACTTCCCCAGTCCTGCTCACCACATGATTCCTGATAGAGCCCAGGATGCTGTTGGCCTTCTCGGCCACCTGGGCACACTGCTGGCTCCTATTCAGGCAACTGTCGACCAACACCCCCAGGTCCTTTTCTGTCAGGCAGCTTTCTGGCCACTCTTCCCCAAGCCTGTAGCGCTCCATGGGGCTGTTGTCATACAAGTGCAGGACCCGGCACTTGGCCCTGTTGAATCTCATACCACTGGCCTCAGCCCGTTGATCCAACCTGTCCAGATCCCTCTGTAGAGCGTTCCTACTCTCAAGCAGATCAACATTCCTGCCCAACTTCAAGTTCAGAAACTTACTGAGGGTGCACTCGATCCACTCCTCCAGGTCGTTGATAAAGATATTAAACAGAAGTGGCCCCAGTACTGAGCCCTGGGGAACATCACTTGTGACTGGCTGCCGACTGGATTTAACTCCATTCACCATCACTCTTTGGGCCTGGCCATGCAGCCAGTTTTTTTTACTCGGCGAAGCGTATGCTTGTCCAAGCCATGAGCAGCCACATTCTCCAAGAGAATGCTGTGGGAACCAATGTCAAAGGCTTTACTAAAGTGCGGGTAAACAACATGCACAGCCTTTCCCTGATCCACTAAGCAGGTCACCTTGTCATAGAACGAGATCAGGTTTGTCAAGTAGGTAGCAGAAGTCTTGACTGATTTGATTCAACATATCTTGCATATATTAACACATAGATATGAATAATAGCAGAATGACAATATGTCATAATCACACAATAACATTTCCTCAAAGTAATGTATCTGTAATAAAAGATATTAAAATAAAGACATTTGAGGGGTCAAGTGCTGAATCTCTGATCTCAAAATCTAAAACGCACAAGTCAGAGTACTGGGAATCTTTGATAAAATTCCTCATTTTTGATTACCCCCATCTGTTGCAGCCTTATTAAGTAGAAGTACACACTATATGTAGTGAAAATGGTATTTCAGTGTATGTTTTAAAAAGTTGAAAGCTATGATGCTCTGATTGAAATACAACTATCTATAAAGGTATGCTGCTGCTCTTGGTCATAATTAATTTTTAAGGAACATTTTCCCCTTTAGATAATATTTATTAACATTCCCTCCCTATTATTATTATTTAATTCTGTTTGTAAACATGCTTACTTGTATGAGCTTCAAGCCAGAATTATTGTGGCAAATGATCAGGAAAAACCTTCTGTATTAGCTATCCAACTTCTGGTGTAACGAAGCTTTTTGGAAATGAAAGATTTTGAACAAGATATACCCTTTAAATGGAAGAGTATTATATTACTGTGCCAGAATGTGAAAGAAGGAATTTTTCATTTGTGTTGTTCAGGTTTTTTTCTTAGATTACTACAGCATATGTAGAATCATCTTTTCACTAACTTGAAAACAAGCTCAACAGATCAGTAAACAAATTTTCAAAGAAACTGGCATATGTGCCAAGTAGTTAGTAAGAGCAATAAATACAGTTGTATAAACAGAGGTTTGCATGAACTACAGTAATAAGTAGCCTGAAAGAAAAGAACTCTGTAATCCATGATCACTCAACAAAGGGTCAGCCATCACACCAAAGAAGGTGCTGATTGAAGTGGTAGTCATTTGGTTGATTATCTGTTTGCACAAGTCTCACATGTTCTGCTGAAAAACTGTTAGCCATAACAGACAGGCTGCAATCCATTTCTACTGAAACTAAGTGTGGCATGTCAGATTCTTCTGCAGGTTAAAATTTCTAAATGTTACCTAGAAACCCTAGGGGACCTGGGGACCCACACTGCTGCGGTATCCCTGAGGCAGGGACTGAAGGTCCCAGGCTGCTGACTTGAGGTCCTGGGCCACAGGCAGGGTGGGGGGAGCCCCAGGGACTCTGCAGGCATAGTCAGACTGGAGGTGCCCTGAGGGCTTGAGTGTACAAATTGCTAGAGTCCCAATTTTAGAGCAGTAGCTCTTGTTACTGGTGGTACAGTAGACAGGAAACACAGGACCAGAAAATGAAACAGAAGCACAAAGGCTCTTGAGATCTGGCTAGTCTGTTCCTCTGTTTCCTTCTTTCTTGATCATCCTGTCTGGCTCCTCATTTGTGTCCTTCTAACAAGCTTCTCCGAAACTGGATTTTTGAGCTTCTGCCAATTCTCCATATGAGAGAATAACTCCATTAAAAAATGGTTAGCAATTGATAGTGATGGAGTCAACAGAGTTATTGGTGTTTAAAAATTATTTTCAGTAAGAAGGTTTTCCCTCCTTTGGCGTAATGAACTTTAATTTCCCTCTTCATGCTCCACATATCCAGCTCAACAAGGAACAAGAAGATGGAAAACGCTCAGCCTTCCCCCATGGCTGTTATGGATTGCCCAGGCTTAAAACCATGCAAAAGTATGTTCAAAACTCCTAATAGTTTCTTGATCTTATCATAAGTGTTGTGAGGTCTCCATTATTAGAGTATTATTTTATATAAACTAAACCAATAACAATAACATAATCCCGCCATAGAGTTTTGTTTTGTAATGGAGATATGCTTTATACTTTATTTCATAAACAAAAGTAAAGAAAACTGGAATATAGTGTAGAGCAATCATAATTTTGTGCAGTTTTTTAGACAAAAGCTGCTGTTGTATATAGTTAGTAATCTTCTGTAGATATTTCAATCATGTCTGAGGAATCTGTGAAACTCGGGCTAATTTCCCTATGTAACTCTGACATTAGTTCTCCATGGTTTGGAGAGCTGCACATTGGTTGCATGCTAAAATGCACCACAGAACACTGAAAAAGCAAATACAGAAAAATGTAGAAGTAGCTGGTAAGAGGCCCTTTTTCTGTCCATCACAAACTCTGCTTCATTGGAAACCTCTGAGCTGAAAGCCCATGATTATTGAGAACTTGGGAAATGTTAACATACAGTTAGCTAGCTAATAGGTGAAACATCTCAATCTGTTGGAAAGAACAGAAGCAGAACTCTGCGCTAGACCATTAATTCAGGAGACACTTCTAAATCAGGTTATTACTTTCTGAGTTGAATACCACACATGCAGCATTATTTATGATTTGGAAACTGCTACATAATTAGAGATATGATTATCTTTTGCAATCTGCAGATTTTTTTTTTCAGTCCTAGTGAAAGAATAATTTATTACACATTAACATTCATAGCCTCATACACTTCCTTGCACTTGTGCACTTGCAGGAACATAACTATATTATCTGTGAGAAATATCCCCCCAAATTCATAAACTCTTAACAGAAAAATGTATGCCAGACTGTATTCGTTGTTTGATTCAAAACTGGGCATCAATTCCTTTCCCATATTGGAACCAGAATTAATTTGCCA
Source organism: Burhinus bistriatus (assembly GCA_013397275.1). Lineage (NCBI taxonomy): Eukaryota > Metazoa > Chordata > Aves > Charadriiformes > Burhinidae > Burhinus > Burhinus bistriatus. The sequence goes on along the minus strand of VYXH01002567.1, from coordinate 5,678 downwards.
CATTCCCATTCAGATGAATTAGTTCTGCATAAGATATGATAAGATATCACTTAGATTAATGTGTCTTCAGCACATTACCCATAATGATGGTCAAATTAATTCATTAAAACTTTGACCATCATTAGAAATAATGTCCTCAAGAAACATTAATCAAGTAGATACTTCATATCATATACTATATAGCATTGAATGTAAATTACATGGAGTAACTTTATATGAATTTCAAAACAATAATTGGTTCACATTATTGCTTAACTGAAAGTAATTCAATGTTATTATGTAATCATACTAATATTGTTACATAGAGGTGACTGTCTCTTACACAGGATATGGGTAGGACATACCGAATACATATTGGTATAGCAAAATAGATCGTAATGCCCTGGATGAAAACATTTGACCCTCCAGGGAATAAACAGAAATGGAGTTCTAAAATGAACTGAAGTACAGATCAATAAACTAATTCAGACTGGCATCAGAAATCAAGATATACTGTACCTCCGTTTGCAATCCTACAAGAAATATAGGATACATAAAATTTAACATTTCTGGATCTGACAGATAGGCTAGTGTGGCAGTTACTGCGTTCTCATTAACAACTTTAAACAAATCAATACAACTTATTTCTCAAGAAATTTAATTAGATGCTTTTTTTTCCACTTATTACACCTATAAAAAATGTTGTTGGAAAATCAAATGGATACCTTTTCATGTAAACTTAAAACTACTTAAAATGGTATGTCAGTTCAAAATCCTGTTAGATTTGCTTGTGTAATAACATATCTTCTCTTCAGATTTATCATAATTATGTTTTAGCTAAGAATGAAAGCTTTGATTGCCTATCTTTAAGAAGTGTAACTTCCATCACAGCCATTGATCACATCTTTGATTTGGACTAAAGAAATATGGATACTTGACATGAAAAGCCCTGTTCTTCCACGATGGCTAGTTTCACATTTATTTGCATTGTATTGTTACCTACCAATGAGAAGTACTGATATGACGGTTCCAGTTTCAAGAATGACTGAACTATAGTCATCTTTCAAAACAAAGGTTTGTTTAACAGAACAGCCATGAGATGTAGGCAACCAATGCCAAAGCCACGGGAATTATTACTCTATCAGTCGTCTTTTCTCCTGGGCAAATAGTGTCTTCACATTTGCATGAAGAGGTTGTAGCATTTGTTTTTGCAGTCATCTCATGGCAGTGCTGGGAAGTTAAGACGTGTGAGTGGTACTATTTGCATAGTTTCAATAGCCTTCGGCAGCCTAACTGCTAGCCTTCTTTGCTATTCCAGTTACATATCATAAGGCATACAGGGTATCAATCCAATCAGTAAACCCAATTAGTATGAAAGAGAAAAACAATTCTTTTATTGTTTATATCACATTCTATTGGACAAAAGCAATGAAAGGAGGACAGAAGTAGTTCCCTATTTTATATAGAAGGAAGGTTTTTATTGTCTGCAAAACTGATATTTATCCCATTTAAACCAAGAGGCCTACAATGTGTTACTATTTTTGGATGGGAATCCAAGTTATAATAATAATAATAATAAGGTTGATACTTTCATATGATCCTATGATCTTTAAAAGAACCAGGTTTTGGAGATACTCTTTTTCCAAAAGTTTTCAAATAGAGCATCCCAGCCTCTCAAGTTGACTCTCAGTTTTGGCAGAAAGCTGTTAGGATCTGAAAAATATCTATATTATGAGGTCAAAGGTATTATTTTAGGGAAATACAAACTGAATCTACCAAGAAAAAGCTTATTTTTCCAGGATTACTGAACAAGCAACATGATCTAAATATTAGAAAAGTATTCACTGAGTACATGACACAACCTTTATGGAAGTTATTTATACTTCTTTCTTAGTTTCAGACTAATCACAGGAAGCTATTCAGTCCTTTCAACCTCACCTTTTAAAGCAAGGTGAGAATTTCAGCTATTTCACCTCAAGTCTATCTTAATTCTTACAAGGCACATGATCAATATTTCTGGTCCATGCAGCAACTTTGTTGAACCACAGATCATATCGATGCTACATCAGGTAACTGTCCTGTTCTTCTACTGACAATGTGCTATTTTGTGATGAAGCACCCGAATAATGGAAATTAGGCTTTTAAAGTAATTTCTCTCCACAGTTTTCTTCAGCAGTTAATCTTCATTCTGCAACAAAAGAAAAATGAGTGGTGAAATTTTGGAAAACTTCTTTCAGAGGCCTGAGTTAGCCACTAACAACTGTATAGTAAATACATATAATTCTAGATTATGGTTATTCTGGAGAATCAGAGACTTTCTCCTCTGAGCTTTGACTTGAAAAGGCCTTTACTGGAAATATATTTGCTAATATGAGGTATTTCTTTTAAAAATCAAACACACAATTTAACAGAACAGGACAGCCTTTTAAAGTCATTCCATAGTATAACATAGAGTTATAGAATATTTAAATTCTCAGAGCTATTTTTAAAATCCTGTAGATAATGTATCACTTTTCATTAGTTTCTACTGATAATTTATTCATTTTAATTATGGATTAATAAATCAGTAGTTGAAATTAATAAAAAGCATAAATTAATTTCAATTTTTTAGGAATGCAATGGAAAGTTTGAAGAATTTAAACTACTGTAATTTAGAAGTAAAACTAAGGTACTGGAGGGTATGGATTTACAGATAAAATAATCTTAATTTGGGTGGGAAAATGCAACATTTAATGATGTATTTAAGCCTGGATTAATATGTATATCATTGCTGAAATGCTATAATCAGAGTTGTTTTGACATAATAGAGGTTGGACAAGATGGCCTTCAGAGGTCCCTTCCAACTTCACCCATTCTGTGATAATAAAGACTCTTAAAAACACTGAATGCAAGAAGCACTAGATTTTTTTTGTTTAGATTGTTAATGAGCATCCATGAAATGGGTCATTCATCCGGCATAGTTGGTACTAATACTCTCTCAGTTATACTTTCATCTTTGCTAAACAATCAATAAAGAATTAATGTTCCAAAAATAATTATCTCTGTCCTAAACCTGTCCTTTTTGATCAAGAGTGCTAACGAAGAGCACTGTGGAGTGTCATGGGGAAGGAAGGGAGACAAATGGTTTTAGAGTATGTTAAGGTCTAAATTTGATTCAATGTATCCTTTCCAGGTTCTCTTTTCCTTCTGCACATTAGAATGAATACAATTTTGAAAAGTCACTTCAACAGGTTTTATTACAGGGTTTATCCCGTATCAGCTATTAAAAGGATAATTCCTGAATTAGGTGTTAGAGATAGTATTGCAATCTCTTTAACTAACAAACCTTCTTTTACTCAGAAAAGGAGACAGACACCATCAAACATGCTCTGATGGTTTATTTTGATGGGATATCATTAACTTAACCCCATTTGTGCAAGAGCATAATCAAGTTAAAAATGAAGGCATAACCAAATGTATCTGATACTCTGGGAAAAGATAAAAATTATATTCACTGTCGTAAACATATATCAACATGTGTCAAGCTATTTGAAGGTTACTATTTTCAAAGAAACACATATTAAAGACATCACAGAGATATCCTGGACAGAAGTCAGCTTACACATCTTCCACTTCAGCGTGCAGAAAAAAACCTAACCACTTATCTAGCTGTAGAATAAAAAGCTGTGTATCATTTTTTGTCATAAAATTCCAGCAGCAAATGAATGAATGAAAACCATTCAATTATTTCCCTATACTAAAAGAAATAGTCTCATTATATATCATATATCAAAAAATAGACAAAGTTTCCACTATTTCATTTCAAACCTGCATAAAAATAAAACTAAAAATCCCAAACCCCTTGGTTTTATTGGCATGCCTAACCTTCTCATTCTTGAAGTTCAGCTGTAATTGTAGAAGAAAAAACTGGCTAACATCCAGCCTAGAAACAAAACAATGCAGAGTAATCTCAATAACAGTGATCACTGGCAAACTCATGCTGTCATTGTAATATATGTTAACCAACTACACTGCTAGCTATAACACATTCACTGAACTTTTAGGGTCAGTAGGCACAACTTCAACTGTGGTTTCAAATGTAGAAAGTTTAGGTGTCATTCATTATCTGACTACTCAAAACACTATTATGTCTGAAAAATATTTTGAATTACTTATTAATAAAAAATATTTATTTAAATTATTTAAAAGGAAGTATTAAAGCTTCAGTGTTTAACAAACATAATAAGTGGGTTTTATTTATGTGGGCTCTAAGCAATCTAAAATAAATTATCTAAAGAAATAATGAAAATCATCTAAATAAATAACAAAATAAATAATCGAAAATAAATCAAAATTACTTGCTGCAATGGATGGCTATAAACACTTCAGAAGGGATAGGCGAGGAAGGAGAGGTGATGAGATGGCCATGTGTGTTAGGGAGTGTTATGAATGTCTAGAACTTAATGACAGTGACAATAGGGTTGAGTGTCTATGGGTAAGAATCAGGTGGAAGGCCAACAAGGCAGATATTGTGGTGGGAGTCTGTCATAGACCGCCCAACTGGGATGAAGAGCCAGACGAAATATTCTATAAACAGCTGGGAGAACTCTCACAATCACTAGCTCTTGTACTTGTGGGGGACTTCAACCTACCAGGTATCTGCTGGGAATACGGTACAGCAGAGAGGAAACAGTCTAGGAGGTTCCTGGAGTGTGTTGAGGATAACTTCCTGAGACAGCTGGTGAAGGAGCCAACTAGGCAAGGTGCTCTGCTGGACCTGCTGTCTGTGCATAGAGAGGGACTTGTGGGGGATGTGACAGTTGGTGGCTGCCTTGGGCACAGCAATCATGAAATGATAGTGTTTTCAATTCTCAGAGAAGTAAGGAGGGGGGTCAGCAGAACTGCCACCTTGGACTTCCGGAGGGTGGACTTTGGCCTGCTTAGGAGCCTGGATAACAGAGTTCCTTGGGAGGCAGTACTGAAGGGCAAAGGAGTCCAGGAAGGCTGGACATTTTTCAAGAAGGAGGTCTTAAAGGTGCAGGAGCAGGCTGTCCCCATGTGCTGAAAGACGAGCTGTTAGGGAAAAACATCGGCCTGGCTGAACAAAGACCTATGGTTGCAACTCAGAGGAAAAAGGAGAATTTATGACCATTGGAAGAAGTGGCAGGCCACTCACGATGACTACAAAGATGTTGTGAGATTATGCAGGGAGAAAATTAGAAGGACCAAAGCCCAACTAGAACTTAACCTGGCTTCTGCTGTTAAGGACAGTAAAAACAATAAAAGGAGGACTAAAGATAATAACATATAATAATAGCATAGTAACATAGTGACAAAGGATGAGGAAATGGCTGAGGTACTTAATGAGTTCTTTGGCTTAGTCTCTAATAGTAAGACCAGTTGTTCCCTGAGTACCCAGCCCCCTGATCTAGTAGATAGGGGCGGGGAGCAGAATGAAGCCCCCATAAGCAAAGCAGAAATGGTGAGTGACCTGCTACACCACTTAGACACATACAAGTCTATGGGGCCAGATGGGATCCAACTGAGGGTACTGAGGGAGCTGGCAGAAGTGCTCACCAAGCCACGTTCAATCATTTATCAGCAGTCCTGACTAACAGGGGAGGCCCCAGTTGACAAGAGGTTAGCAAATGTGATGCCCATGTACAAGAAGGGGTGGAAGGAGGATCCGGGGAACTTTCTGTCTGACCTCAGTGCCGGGG
>VYXH01002566.1:57123-68427 GCA_013397275.1 Burhinus bistriatus | reverse complement strand
CCTCAGAAGGCAGTCACCTACTAGAATGACTCTTCTTTTTTTCTTAGTTGAGGAAGTCCTAAGACGTGGGGTTGAGTGACTAGCCCTGGGCGACTGAATCCTGGATGGATCATCCTCTCCATCCTCCTTCGCCTGGCCCTCAATTTCCAAAGCCCCATACCTATTATGCAAGGGCAATTGGGAAGGTGAAGGGAGCTGGAAGGGGTTTCACTTGACTCTCTGAGGAAGGACCTGTCTCCACTCCCCCTTGTCCCTTAAGTCCCCTCCTTCTGCCTGGTGACAGGAGGGAAGGGGATCATCCACTTCTGGTAGGGCCTCTTCCTGCTGCCTATGCCTCAGGATATGGCTCCACCAATCTATTTTTCTTTCGCATTCCCTAATGGTTCTTAACTTTTCTACCTCCTCCCTTGCTTTTATATTTAATTGTTTACTGTCTCAGGAAGTTTCCTGCGTACAGACAAATGTCTAGAGGAGAAGCTTTTCTCAAATTTCACATGACTCTTTCCTCCTTGTCTATTTACATTCAAGCATGTCTGAGCCCTCAGTTACTGCTAGCTCCTAGCCATCTTATCTATCTTTAAAACACTTGCTGCCATGCTTGCTGCCATCATTTCAGTGACCACTGTATGCCTTTGTTGGATTTGATGCTATCCTCTGGTCAGTGTTGAGGTAATTTCTAACCTTGGAAAAAATGGTTGCTTATAATGCAAAAATGTTGTTCTATTGTGTGGATTTTTAAAATAAATAAATAGATAAACAGTAGCTTCTGTGCTCAACCACTTTGCAGTCTTACACCTTCCTCCTGAGTCAGCTCCTGTGCTTGTTTGCTCCATCATTATCCTGGCTGAAAAATGTCAGAGTGATGGAGTACCTAGGAGCAGCTTCCCAGAGAAAAAATAAAGGGATTTGCTGAGCGAGCATGAGATGTGTTCCACAGAGAATGCTAATATCTGCTGGCAAATCCAGGACAGAAGCAGGTCCCCTTGCAAAGAGGCTAACCACTGATGGAAACACAATTGTCGCAGAAGCTAAGGAGCAGAACTACTTCTCACAATTTTTAATTTTCTAATGGCTGTGGCAGCGCCCACATATATATGTATATATGTGTATATACATATATACACACATATATATGTGTGCATATATATAATGTATACATATATATATTTATAAGAAAAAATATATTTATACACACACAAATATGTATTTATAAGAAAGCCACATCCCCAAACTGTTAGAAAAATGATAAGGCTCTGAAGTCAAGCCCACAAACCTTAAAGGATGCCAGAATTAAGATCCAGTGGTACGTATTTTAAATAAGGTTCCCCTCTGTACGTGGAATGATACAATCTTTAATTACGTGACTGTATACTAATTTTTCCACAGACAAGCTGTGCCCTTCAGCACATGTAAGAAGCAGAGTCCTTGGAACAGGGTGAAATTCTTTCCGGTTTGTCTGGTTTTAGTGGGGTTTCCTAGCTGTATTGCTGAACAATTCTTAGCATCTGAAAAACAAAATAAGCTTGCAAAGTTTTAATTCCCCTCCTGAGTCCCCCTCTGCCCTTCCCGTACCCAAGTGGGTCAGCTGTAGGACTGGGATCTGTAAATCAGCAGTGCAGTCTTTCCGTGGAGGGCTACAAGCAGCTACACCTAGCTGGTGTGAGGAGAGCCTGGAGACACACACTGCCATAGGTATTGCGTGGGCAAGAAGAGAAGTGGAGACCTCGACGTGTCTGCCAGGAAATGTGCTGTAGTGGCTATCACCTTCAGGGCTTGTCCTAAACCACATATGTCCACTCTTTTTCTTCTCTTCCTCAGTCCTGCCTGCCTCACAGCTCCCTGCTGTTCCTATTTACGCCTGTTTCTTTATTCCCACCCTCCATTTCCTGAGAGGCCTCATCCCCTGATATTGAATTTAGCATGTTTCCCTTTCCTTAAGCCTTTGAGGCCCCAGACAAATGAAGTTTTGAGAAGAGAATAGAGATATTCCCCCTGTCTACTGTTCCCATTTCTGATATCTCCGTAGTAGGGCTAGTAATTGTAGGAGGAAATCCCATTCAGCACCTCCATCCCTACCGTGACGTTCGTTCAGTGGCAATGCAAGCATTTATTCTACTTGGCATTGGGAACCTGCAAAGAGATGGAGCAGGCTCAGCTCACACATGGTTGTTGTCCAAATGTAACACAGAATATGTCACTCTGTATTAGCAAATTGAAATTTTCCTTTTTCTGTTGAGGTTAACCCTTAGCACATCACTGGGGCTAGAACCGGTCTACCTTCCTCTACCTCACCATCATATTTCAGGTTCCTCAGTTTCAATACAAGAATACTTAGAATTTCCAAAGCAAATGGTTATGAGATTTTTTTTCTAGATGGTCAGTAGTATTTTGCTGAGAAATGTCCAGAATGCTTTAGCTGAAACCCCTTGATAGGCTCATCCTCAGTGAAATACCCTGTGAAGGCTGTAGCTTGGTCGTTACAGTTCAGTAACATCAAAAGCAGCTGAAAGTGGGGGGGGTTAGAATGGGAAGCGCTGGGAAATCTTCATTACCTCTAATGCTGCATTACCAGCCTGCGTCCAGGATGTGTTGCACAGCTCTCCAAACCATGAGCAGCACTGGGGAGAGAGGGGAGGTTTTAACCATTTATACTCCTGGTAGATGTAGGGCCTGAGTTATCTATACAGGTAGGTGGCAAGTATGTCCCAAAGCATCACAGCCATGGAGAAGCATTCGTCACCACATCTTGTGTGCCAAGAAGAGGCAATACTCAGATTAGGGAGCCCTGAAGCTTTCTAACCCAGCTGTAAAACAGCAGGAGCCGGCCTGTAATACATACGGCGTATAGCTGGTGTGTGTTCATACCCTCAGACATCCCTTTCAATGATCAAAGGGAGAGTTAAGATATGTGTCCCACATTACTTTAAAAAGTAAAGCAAAACAATTTCCTGTCCCCAAGCTGAGCTGAAATGAAGAAGAGAAGGTGTTCTCATGTGTGCTGCTTGGCTTCTTGCATATTAGCTTTTCTGTGGAAATTGGCTCTTTTTACTGACAATTATTGTGTTCCACCGATGGCAAAACTGCCAAAATCCTTTGTGGAGGTGGAGAAATTAATTATTTTTGCTCAGGTCTGAAAGCATCAAAAAGGGAAACTTGAAACCTTTGTTCTGTGCAGTTTTATTCCACCCAGCTCTGAAGAATACAGAACGATGCCGTTCACTGGAGAGAGATGTACTGTATTATTTCAGAGGTTTATTGTTACCAATATAATTTGGGAATGTGCTTTGCTCCCTACGGAAAAAAAAACCTGCTTCACGGTGTACTGTACTTTCTCTTCTGATGTTCTTGGTCCTGCTGGATGCAAGCGATTTGGATAGGACGTTCATTCTCCTACAAAGTAGATAAAAATTACGCAGTGAATGTCTCCTGGTCATACACTGATCTTGTTTCTCCCACAGTGGAACCCACAAATAGCTATAGCATGTCTGCCATCTCCTGTTTCTCTCTACTTTCCATGATACTGGGAATAGTGAAGGTAAAGGGGAGGTGGCTAACAGGCTTGGGGTTGAAAGGTTACACAAAGCAGGGTGTTTGAACTGTCTTCTATGTCCTAAACCATTCACAGGCACAAACTGGCATAACAAACCTGATTTCCATAAGGTTCTTGTGTTTGGAAATGCCTAGGGGATGCAGCAGTAGAAGGGGATGGTGTAAGGGAACATGGGGTGTGCTGGACACAGTATGAAACCCACAGAGGTCAGCCTGGCTCTGGCTCCTGGGGACACCTGATTTGGGGAGGGGATTCGCTACTCAAAGATTTGACTACTGATCCCACCTTTGGTCAGGAAATACATCAGGGTGATTTTCCATCAGTACCAAAACACTGCTTCCAGGACATAATGAGGCACTCCATGAAATGATGGGGGTGGATGGGGGTTCTCAGGGATATCATCATGTTTCTGGAGATAGACAGGGGTTTTTGGTTTGTTTTTACTCACATTTCCAACAATTATAATGTATTTATTTCTGATTACACTCGATTTAAGAGATCTTAAATATCATCTCCAAACAGAGAAAAACATGTTCAATATGAATAAAAGGAAGATCCAGGTACTATTCTTCTTCTATCTGGTTTTCAACAGGAACACAAAGGAAATTTTTGAGGAAACCTTTCTTTTAGCCACCTCTAAATAAAGGTACCCCGCTGTCCTATGGCTGCACAGCAACACTTCCAGCAGCTTCTACCCATCAACTGTTCTTAACTCCCTCTTACATTATGCCCCAGGCCTTGCTGTTCAGAAGTTCACTTCAACTGACAACAGCAGTATGGGTGTACTGCAGCTGCCCAGTTGCAAGAAAGGTCCACCACTTAGCAGTTAGCAGGCATCTGATTTTTGTGCCTTGTAGTCACTTCACAGTGGTATTGCACACTATAATGACCATGGTGCCTTAGTGAGGAAAACCTCTCGCCACTGACAATGAGACTTTGATAACTTAGAAGATCAATATCCAGTGAGGTCGGATGTCCTACCCAAGACTTCCCATTCTGATGTATTAAAACATTACAGATTCTGGGGGCAGGATTGAGGAGGGAAGGAAGACTGCTTTCTTTTTGCTCAGGGTAGGGTGGGCTTTCTTTATTAAATCTGAGAATGGCAGTCTGTCCCTACCAGCTCTTCCTCAGGAATGCAACCAATGGGATGTGTTTTGTTTGGGATGAAGTTGTCTGTTGGGAAAAGTTACCCCAAAAAAGTGCTTCTAATTGAATATCGCTATAGTTACGGTGGATAAATGCCCGTAGTCCCAATATTTTTTTTTCTTCATGATTGAAGTAAAGTTTCAATCCAGTTTTCTTAAGCTAAAGGCCTACCCATCTTCCTGTGTATTCCTTTATCAAGCCCTAGTCCAACAACTTATTTACATTTAAGAGTATTTTTAGGTTTGATTTAGAACAAATATAGCAATGAAACATTTCATACTGTTCTAAGAGGGAAAAAGTCATGTTCTCCTAAAGCCTGGATTTTAATAACTTCAGAATAAAAGTCAAAATTAGATTAAAAAGAGGTTTTAGTGCAATAGGTGCACAAACCAGAAAGGGAAAGTAATTTAACAGGTTTTTTTTGTTTCAATTGGAAACTTTATCATATAGAAAAAGCTTCATCCTTTCCCTTACATAAAGAACTTTGTTAGGAATGTTTGCAGAAGCAAAATTTTATGCCTTGCTCATCTCACGAACTGATCTCAATCCCTTGTAACCTTAATAGCAAAGGTTACATAAAGATTGTTCAAAATTCAGTTTTCATAAGGAAAAACCCTGGAGAACAAATGATATTAGTCCCGAGGAAATTACTTTTACTGCACGTATGTGACTGTAACAGACTGAGAACAAAAATCGATGGCTTATCCGCACACAAAGTACCCTTGAGATTATGAAAAAGCAGGGCCTGAATAACTTATTTTACTTTCTGAAAGAGTACTGGGACAAACATAAAACAAAACCAAGAAAAAAATCAACCCATTCCCTGTACAACGTTCAGTGCTTGCTGCAACCTTATTTTCCCAATATATATTTGCAATGCTGCAGAGTACCTGTGCCTAAGGGAACACCAACCTTTTCCTTAAGTGCAGAGCAAGAATGCGAGAAATGCAAGTTTTTGCTCCAGTGCAGATTTCCTGAGTGATCTTCAGTAATTCATTTAATCTCACTGTGTATCAATTCCGTACTATAAAAGGGTGCTGTTATTTTCCATTCTTTTCAACAATGTTGTGAAAATGTATTGTAAAAATTTTAGAAGGCAAACAACCATTGGAGGTATATGTAATTGTATAGATATATAACTCTTCTTTCTCTCCTTTTTCTGTTTTCTTTTAGATGCCTTTATTTGTGATTTTAGATTTTAGTCCTGTACTACTCTGGAGTGTCTTGAGAACTAATTGCATTGGAGTTTTTTTCTATGTCAAGAAATCAGGTTTCTCTTCTGGCTAGAAGCTGTATATAGCCAGTGAAAATTCCCCTATAAAGTACACAGGCTGAGTGGCTTGTTGTACTTTTGTATGGTCATTTGACAGGGGAATATTGGTCCACAAATTGTTGCAATTTAGGTCAGCTTCTGTCAGAAATTCTTCTTTTACTAGCTGGTCTGGGCAACAGATTAACGTTAGTTTTGAGTTTCTGTACAGATGACTCAGCTTTGCCAAAGTAATTTGCAGTGTCCTGTATCTTCTGGGTTTCTGTTAAGTCAAGTGGGTGATGTTAAGGGTGTTCTTCTGCCCAGATCCATTCACAAAGAAAATCCTGGCAATTGCTGTTGTGCCATAGAGTTGTTCAATCAGGGTTACTCAACCTGTAACTGCTTTTAATATAGGCACATAAGAAACAATGTGTACAAGTTAGCGACTCTTCAGGTTTGACTCATCTGCATGCAATGGATATTTTAATATTTTTTATTTGATAAACATTTTTTTCACTGGAAGTTACTTTGGTGCTGGGGACTGGCAAAATGCTTCTGAGACCTATTTGAGCCTATTTAAACATTCAAGCTATGTTGGGCACCATGGCCTCACAAAATGATTTGAAGACTTTATTCAAACATCCTAAACTCATTTTCAGTTTGTGGTCACCTAGGAGTACCCGGCATTTGGCCAGACAGCCAAGTGAAATCCTAGTTTGACAGAGTGACTGGCAGCTTTAGTCATTTGAGGTGATGAGTGCGTGTCAGTCTGTCACAGCACCAGCACTGAGCTGGTATCACATTGGTAGCCCCGGTTTCCTCCCTGTTTCAGCCATTCCCTTTTAGTAGCAAGTTTCCTCTTTTGTCTTTCCCAGGCAGTGTTGCCATAGCAACAGTGTCTCTTGACCATCCTGCCTTCCTCCCATCATGGCTACCCCTGTCAGCCTCCCATCAGTGAGGTTTCACCCATCTCATAAGCTCTCCCTTAAAGCTGCTTTTCCAGCACACACATGAAAAGTTGATGTACTCTTCTGTTGAGGTGTCTCTGGACACTGCAAGTGGAGCCGCCGGGCTGGCACCCAGTTTTTATGCTGCATACTAGTACAATTTTCCACGCAAGGTGTCTGGAGCAAGTTGCTCTTGAACAGGTCAGCCAAAACTACAGGTATCTGTCAGCATTTGTAGGCAGTGATGCAGCATGGTAGACACAATACCCTGGTTCTTTCAGTGTTTGCATATGTCTTCTTTTAATAAGCCAAGAGTTTTTGTTTTCTGAAACAACTTACTTATGAGTTTGGCTTGTGGAGCACTTGTCGCTTGAAAAAAAAAATGCCTTTTCAATATTTCTCAGATCAAATAGAAACAGCCACTTCCTGCTCCCTGAACATCTCCTCTTCATATTCAGACTTGACCTGATCCGGATGCTCTCCAGCCTCACTTCACCAAAGCTAAACCTGCAACTTCAAAACCACTTCCTATTCCCAGGACGAAGTTTTTCCTAGGTAAATCATACAAAAAGTTATATTGGGATTTGTAAAAAAAAATGTTACTGGTTGCCCCTTAAGCATCTTCCTAAAACCTTTTTGATTTATCTCACTTTTGAAACAGATTGATTCAGCAGTTGTAAGTTTCTCTTCTCAATAAGACCCCAGTGGGTAGAAGAACCTTTTATAGGGTTTGATGAATGTATTGAAAGGAATAATTAAAAAAAGGTTTCCATAAATATCTAAATGCATAAATGAATATATTTTTAATGAATTATGCAACAGTGTGTCACAACGGGCTATTTATACAAGAGATTTCCATTTGACACAAAGTAATGCATCTGTTTATTAAAATAAGGATTGATCACGTGTGTTACATGTGCATACCATTTTATGCCATTTCACAAGGAACAGCAAGTTCAAACTTAAACGATAAACTTCCATATGTGGTCCAGCTAGTGAACAGGTAAATGGGTCTGAGGTGGGCGGAAAAGAATATATGGAGAGAAAATATCTGGGAATACATGATATAATCTCTTCTGGAAATCCTGTTATTGAACAATAATTTACTTGAATCTAAGATGAAACATCTATAAGGGACAGAATTAAGACTGTAAGAGAGAATTGTATGCATGGTAATATGTGTTAGTAAACTGAATTTCCTGTGTACGTAGTGGAGTCACTGGATATATGGGCCATGGGTGCTGCCTGACATTGCTAAAAGTAGTGTCCCAAGATACTGCTGTATCTTATGGTCCAGTAATCCAGTAGATGATAGTAAATGGAAGATTAGTAATAAAACTAGTTAGAGTGGTAGCCTATTACTCCAAGTGGTAGAGTGGGTAGGATTGTACCCAATATATCCAATAATTTTAAGTGTCAAAACATAATGATAGACTCTAAAATTCGCTGGTATGAAAGAGTCCTTAGGGAAGTCATTGTGAATAATCCTCTGAAAGTGTCATCTCATTGTCTATAGTATTCAAAAAAGCAAGTTGGATCAGCAAAAAAGGAAAAAATGAAAACTCGAAAGGAAAACCTTGTGTCTGTACTACACTCCTTGGTACATGTATATCCTGAAATTTTACAATTCTGGTCATGGTATCTCAGAAAGAACCTCAGTGAACAAAAAAGGTACAGAGAAGGAAAAGAAAGATAGCCAAGGACATAGAATAGCTTGCCTACTGAGTAAGAATATTCAAAGTACACTATGTTTTATCTTGGAAAAGTAATAAGCACTAACAAAGGTAACAGAACACAAATGCTGTGAACAGTGTGAATAGGGAATAAGTTTTGCTGTTTCTTATAATACCAAAACTAGGGGATACCCAACAAGATGATTAGGTAGTACATTTAAGACAAAAAAAAAAACCAACCAAAAACAAACCAACAAAAGAAGTGGATTGTCACTCAGCATTTCACTGAAGTTGTAGAATTCATTGCTACAAGATGTTGTGGAGGTTAAAATATAACTGGTTTTGTAACGCATAAGTGGATGGAAAATAGGATTCAGAAAATTCAAGGACCTACCTTCATCAAGGGCTACTGAATAAGAAATCCAGATGCAGCTGTGGCTCAGGACCTGCTTGGTTTGGTGGGACAGCACACCAGGGGAGCACTGCTCTGTGTTCTTTCCTAGGGCATCCACCACTTTGAGTTAAAGACCTTTCACGCCACATGGTCTTTTGATCTGATCCCATACAGCTATTCTAATATACCCTCTGATGTGACAAGACGGAGATAGGGTGATGCCTATGAACATGTTTTTCTCAACAAGGCTAAATAGACTGGGGAAATACTCCACTAACACAGCGTTAATGCTCCATTTCTACAGAACTTGTCTCAATTTCTATGCTGATGGCTTTCTGTAGACACAGCCAGTGTCCAAAATACATATCTAATTGTTCTTTGAGGGTAAGTTTCCCATTAAAGAAAAAAAAAGTTTAGTTCATTTTAGTATTTTATTTAGCAATCAACTTTTAAAAATAAATTGTTTCAATAATTTTTAAAATTTAAAAAATATTTTAAAAATAAATTATTTCAATCATTTATTTAAATGAGAGCATAAAAGATTTCTAGTTACCATAACTTAGAAATGTCCCTGTCCTATCAAGTAGTGGTAATAAAATGAAATAGAATAGGTCAAATTCCTGTAGAACTATATAGAGGTTGAATTTGATTTTCAATAATGCTTTACATCTTTTCCATCAAAGGTCTCAAAGAACTTTGGACTTATATGGCTTAAATCTCAGTTGGGTTTTGGAAGCTTTTTTCCTAAAATATATCACCATAAAATGGTATTTTTTCAAGTTTGTTTTTATAGACTTTTTCCCCCCATTGCTTTGGGCATAAATTACTTTTCCATTCCTGGGAACTGAAGTCCTGGGTGGCATTCACTGTCTGGAAGTAGCTACAGGAAACAGAAAAATTACACTTTATTCTGTTACAGTGGGGTAACTATGAAAATGTTCATATACATTGCAGTCCTATTGAGACTTCCAGTGAACTGTTACTCTGTTCATTAATTACAGAAGAAAATCAGGTCAAGAAATGGATTCCAGCCCCAGAGATTATTATATTCCTGTTACAGCCATATTGTGCTAAGAAGTAGCATACCCCATCTTTTCACTTCAGATAAATTTCAGTTTGCACTGTCAGATAACAATATGCAGTGTGGAAGACTAACCTAAGCCAGCCTGTGGACAAAATTTCTCCAGGTAGACATAAAATTATACCAGGAACAAGTCCGCTTCATGTAAATTTTTCTCCAAACCTAGTAAGTTTGGAATAATAGTAACACAACTTCAGCATTGACATCTGCTTAAAGATGTGGATGTTCTTGCTTTTTAATATAATTGTTCTCTGAATGAAGATGTGAATGACTTCGGTTCTTCATTTTGCTTTCAGTTTTGGGGGAGCAAAGGAGCGAGGCAGATGGGAGCTCTTATTATGTTTCAACTGTTTATGCTGGGGAACTGTAAGTGGGATGTCACATCCTACTTCATCCGTCATAATGAGTCAACGTATGTGAAGAGTTCAAGATGTTCCCTTCAGCAAAGCGAGGCAGTGTGCGCCGGGGAGAACAACTCCATGGTTTTATGTTCACAAATAACTCTAACTACTTAAGGAAATTACAGAAGTACAAACCTGAACAACATAATGCTCTCCAAGGTCAGATAGCAGTGTTTGGTGAATAATAATGAAGGGTACAATGTGCTAACCTCAACTACTGCTCAGTTTTACTTGTCTCACCTCAGCAAGGAGGAAGAAGTAGGAAAGACCCAGAAGCGTTAATGAAAAATATTAGCAGTATGCAAAGAGTTGCTTGAGAGAGAAGATCAAACAAGATAAAAGTAGCTCTTTCCTTGAATGTATAACAGGAAGCATACATGATAGGTCTGTAAGAGATGCATCTATAAAAGAAAGTCCAAGCTCAGGATCGGTGCATCTTTAAGAGCAAGAAATCAGGCAAGGGAAGTAGGACACCTGCATGGTTGAGCAGGGAGCTTCTGAAAAAGCTCAAGTGGAAGAAGGAAGTTTACAGTAAGTGGAAGAAGGGACTGACCACTTGGGAAGATTACAAGAATGCTGCCAGAGTATGCAGGGATGAAACAAGGAAAGCCAAGGCCTCCTTGGAATTAAATCTGGCAAGGGATGTCAAGGTCAACGGGAAGGGTTTCTTCAAGTACAAAAGGAAAATTAGAGAAAATGTGGGCCCACTGTTGAATGAGACAGGGGCCATGGTAACAGATGATGCAGAGAAGGCGGAATTACCGCATGCCTTCTTTGCTTCAGTCTTTGCGCAGGCCAGCCCTTAGGAGTCCCAGACTTTACAGGTAACAGAGAAAGTCTGGAGGAAGGAGGACTTT